>AWOL01S0141974.1:62740-79983 GCA_000715115.1 Nicotiana otophora
GAGCCGCAGAAGCTACTAGACAGATGGACTAAGCTACACTATCCTGTCTTCAGAGGTTAGCGACATGAGGATCCCTAAGACTTCATTGATCGGTGTAGGGATAGACTACACAACATAAGAATATTAGAGACCCACGGGGTTGATTTTACTACATTCCAGCTGGAAGGCAGGGCCCGTAGATGGTGGCAGTCTTATCTTATTGGCAGACCAGCAGGTTCTCCTCCCTTTACTTGGGATTAGTTTACATGCCTTTTATTGGATAGGTATATCCCACCCTCCCAGATGGAATTGTGGTTTCAGTTTGAGCAGCTCCAGTAGGGTCAGATGTCAGTGACCAATTATGAGGTGCGATTCTCTGAGTTATCTTGCCATGCACTTATGACACTTCCTACTGAGGCAGAGAGAGTATGGAGGTTTGTTACGGGGTTGCACTCCAGTATCCAGGCCACTATGGCCCGAGAGGTTGCGATGTGGACTTCTTACCAACTAGTTGTGGAGATATCTCGGAGGTTTGAGGGTTATCGTCAGTGGGGCCGGGATAATATGCCACGTGACAAGCGGTTCCGTTATTCTGGAGGGTTTAGTGGTGCCCCGTCTAGGGGTAGGGGTCAGTTTGGGAGAGTCCAGCCTAGCCGGCCCACATATCGAACCGCCCATAGGCGGAGGGCAGGTGGGTAGGAGTCGTCCTAGAGGTGGAGGCCAGTCACGGGGAGATCCAGTTAGATTCTATACTTTCCCGGCCAGAACAGATGCAATGGCCTCAGATACCGTGATCACAGGTATTATTTCTGTTTGCGGTAGGGATGTTTCGGTATTATTTGATTCAGGGTCAACCTATTTATATGTATCATCTCTGTTTGCTCATTTCCTGGATGTTCCTCGTGAGTCATTGGGTACTCCTGTTTATGTGTCCACTCCAGTGGGCAATTCTGTTGTTGTGGATCGGGTCTATTGGTCCTACATTGTTATCTTCTGTAGCTATGAGACTGGATCTTCTGCTGCTTGATATGACCGACTTTGAGGTCATCCTGGGCATGGACTGGTTATCTCCATATCACACCATCCTTGATTGACATGCCAAGACTATTACCTTGGCGATACCAGAGTTGCCTAGATTGGAGTGGAAGGGTTCATGTATCAGTGCATCTAGCCGGGTTATCTCTTTTCTGAAGGCTCGACACATAGTCGAGAAGGGTTGTTTGGCTTATCTATCGTATGTTCGGGATACTACTATGGAGGCTCCGATGATCGATTCAGTACCCGTAGTCCGGGAGTTCTCCCATGTGTTCCCTTATGATCTTCCAGGCATGCCACCGGATCGTGATATCGATTTCTGCATTGATTTGGCTCTAGGTACCCAGCCTATATCTATCCCACCATACCGCATGGCTCTGAAGGAGCTGAAGGAACAACTTGAGGAGTTTCTAGCAAAGGGGTTCCGTTAGACCAAGTGCATCACCTTGGGGTGCACCAGTGTTATTTGTGAAGAAGAAAGATGGGACTAAGCGGACATGCATTGATTACCGCCAGTTGAACAATGTTACAATCAAGAACAAGTACCTATTTCCGCAAATTAATGATTTTATTTACCAGTTGCATGGTGCCAGGGTGTTCTCTAAGATCGATTTGAGATCGGGATACCATCAGTCGAAGATTCAGTATTCGGATGTTCTGAATACTACTTTCTGGACTAGATATAGCCATCATGAGTTTCTAATGATGTTCTTCGGTCTGACTAACGCTCCGGCAGCGTTTATGGATTTGATGAACATGGTTTTCAGGCCGTATATTTATTCGTTTGTCATTGTCTTCATTGATGACATCTTGATCTACTCGCGTAGCATAGAGAAGCACGAGCATCATTTGAGAGTGGTGCTTCAGACCTTGCGGGAACAGAAGCTATATGCTAAGTTCTCCAAGTGTGAGTTTTGGCAAGATTTTGTAGCTTTCTTGGGGCATATTGTATCAGGCAAGGGTATTAAGGTGGATCCCAAGAAGAATGAGGCAGTTCAGAGTTGGTCTCGTCCTACTACGGTGACTAAGATTAGGAGCTTCTTGGGGTTAGCAGGTTATTATCGCCGGTTTCAGAAGCTCAAGACAGGCTTGACTACGGCACCGCTTCTAGTGTTGCCTTCCGTATCGGGGATGTGTATTGTGTATTGCGACACTTCACGTGTTGGTTTTGGGTTTTGTATTGATGCAAGAGGGGTGAGTTACTGCATATGCTTCACGTTAACTGAAGCCCCATGAGAAGAATTACCCTGTACACGATTTAGAGTTGGCCGTTATTGTTCATGCTCTTAAGATCTGGAGGCATTATCTTTATGGGGTATCTTGTGAGATTTACACCGATCATCGTAGCTTGCAGCATTTGTTCAAGTAGAGGGATCTCAATTTGAGGCAACGCAGGTGGATTGAGTTACTGAAGGATTATGATATTACCATTCTTTATCATCCGGGCAAGGCGAATGTAGTTGCAGATGCTTTGAGCAGAAAGGCGAAGAGTATGTGTAGAGTAGCATTTATTACAGAAGAGGAGAGGACATTCAGTCCTTGGCTAATAGACTTGTGAGGTTGGATATTTTAGAGCCCAACCGAGTTCTTGCATGCGTCTTTGCCTTACTTTACTATTGGAGCAGATCAAGGCTCGTCAGTTTGATGATCCGCACTTTTTAGTTCTCAGAGATATGGTACTACATGGTGGCTCCAAGGAGGTTACTATCAGCGAGGATGGTGTTCTGCGACTCCAGGGTCGTCCATATATTCCTAATGTCGATGGCTTGAGGGAAAGGATTCTAGAGGAGGCACACAGTTCTCGGTATTATTTTCATCCAGGTACTACGAAGATGTATCACGACCTGAGGCAGCATTATTGGTGGTGGTGGATAAAGAAGGACATAGTTGTGTATGTTGCGAGGTGTCTAAATTTCCAGCAGGTTAAGTATGAGCACCAAAGGCCAAGTGGCCTACTCCAGCGGATGACTATACCTGAGTGGAAGTGGGAATGCATTACTATGGACTTCGTAGTTGGTTTGCCGCGGACCTTAGGGAAGTTTGATGTAGTTTGGGTCATTGTAGACAGGTTGACCATGTCGACACACTTCAATCCGGTTGTGACTACGTATACTTCATAGAGATTGGCCCAAATTTATATTCAGGAGCTAATTTGGTTGCATGGTGTGCCTATCTCCATCATATCATATAGAGGCCCTCAGTTTAATTCGCATTTCTAAAGAGCAGTACACAGTGAGTTGGGGACCCATGTAGAGCTTAGCACCGCTTTTCATCTGCAGACCGACGGGCAGTTGCAACGGACAGTTCATATCTTGGAAGATTGCTCAGAGAATTTGTAATTGACTTTGGAGGTCAGTGGGATCGATTTTTGCCTTTGGAAGAGTTCTCTTACAATAACAGTTAACAGTCAAGTATCGAGATGGCTATATTTGAGGCTTTATATGGTCGGCGATGTCGTTTTCCCATCGGATGGTTTGAGCCAGGCGAGGCTAAGTTATATGGTATTGATTTGGTAAAGGATGCCTTGGAAAAGGTAAAGTTGATTCGGGAACGACTTCGCACAGCACAGTCCAGACATAAGAGTTACGCGGATCAGAAGGCGTGTCATTTATCATTTATGGTGGGTAAGAAGGTTCTCTTGAAAGTCTCGCCGATGAAGGAGATCATGAGGATCGGGAAGAAAGGCAAGCTGAGCCCAAGTTTTATATTCCCGTTTGAGGTGTTGAGACGAGTTGGGGAGGTTGCTTATGAGCTTGCTTTGCCTCCAGTCTATCGGGAGTCCATCCGGTTTTCCACGTGTCTATGCTCCAGAGGTATCATGCTGACTGGTTACATGTGTTAGACTTCAGTACGATTCATTTAGATGAGAGCCTGGGTAATGGGAGGAGCCAGTTGCCATTGTTGTTAGGCAGGCTCGCCAGTTGAGGTCCAAGAAGATTTCGGCGGTAAAGGTTCAGTGAAGGGGCCAACCGGCCGAGGAGGCGACTTAGGAGTCCGAGGAGGACATATGGAGCAGATATCCACATTTATTCAGCACTCCAAGTATTATTCTAGACCCGTTCGAGTACAAACGTTTGTTTAAGAGGTGGAAAATGTAACGACTTGACAGGTCGTTTTGACTTCCAGAACTTCGTTCCCCTAAATAAGACTCCTCTTACGTGCGTTTACTATTTTATGACTTGTGGAGATGGTTAGTTCGGGATTTGGAAGGGTTCGTATTGAGATCGTAACATTTGGTTCCTTAAGGTTGGCTAAAAGGGCTAAGTTTGACTTTGGTCAACATTATGAGCAAACAATCTCGGAATTGAAATTTGACGGTTCCAATAAGTTTGTGTGATGATTTCGGACTTGGGAGTATGTTCGGATCGAGTTTTTGATGACCCGCGAGCGTTTCAGCGTCTAATAGCGAAAGTTGGCTGTTTGAAGGTTTTAAAGTTCTTTAAATTTGGTTTAAAGTAGTATTTGGTGTTATCGAGGTCCAATTGGAATTCCACGCCTGGGAACAGTTTTGTATGGTGATTTAAGAATTGCTCGCAAATTTTGGTGTCATTCCGAGTAGTCTAAGTATGTTTCGGCGCGTTCGGAGTAAGTTGGAAGAACTTGAAGTTCATAAGTTGATTCAATTTTGTTTGGGGTATGACTCTTAGTTTCATTGTTGTTTTATGCCTTTTGAGGGTGCGAGTGAGTCCGTTTTATGATTTCAAACTTGTTAGCACATTCGGACAGGGCCTCGGGGGCTCCGGAGGCCATTCGGACGATGCGCGAATTGAGTTAAACTCAAGAGGTTTTTTGGTGCACCAGTTCTGGTGTGCCCGCACCTGTGAGCTTTGGGCCGCAGGTGTGAGCCCGCAGGTGTGTGAGATGGGTCGCAAAAGCCACTTTGGGAATGTTGGCCTTGGACCGCAGATGCGAGTTTTTGTGCGCACCTGCGAACGGGCAGGTGCGGTTGGAAAGAACGCATAAGCGGCTCATGCCTCAGGAGCAGCCTATTCGCCGTAGAAGCGGGATCGCAGAAACGGAAATCCCATCTGCAGAAGCGACCCTCGCTTCACTAGGCTTGAGGAACTCCGCAGAAGCGGACCTAGTACCACAGGTGCGGTACCGCAAATGCGGCAGAGGCACTGGAGGTGCGAAAAACGCTAGAGGCAGAACCTCATTTAATTTGGGACTTAAGCATTTTGAGCTCATTTATTGCATTCCTTGGGCGATATTTGGGGATCTTAGAAGGGGGTTTTCACCTAACACTTTGAGGTAAGTAATTCCTACATAATGTGAGTTAGATACATAGATTATGGAAAGATTTAACATGTACAATTTGTGAAATCATGGGTTTAGATAAATAAAAAAACCTAGGTTTTTGATAAAATTGGATTAAATCACGAAAATGGTTATGGAATTTAGTGAAAATGGTAAACCACAAAAATGGTTATGGGTAACAAGTCTCTTCGAAAATTTCCAGAATTCGGGCACGTTGGTTCGGGGATGGATTTTAAAAATTCTTCAATTTAGGATTGGGTAATCACTTTAATAGTTAGGATATGAACGTTTGAGCACGTATTGATTATTTTATATGACATTTTACTATTTTTGAGCCATTTGGCACCGAGTTCAGGGTTTAAAGTATATTTATAGACCGGAAAGTAAGCTTTGAGACGAGATAAGTCTCTTTTCTAACCTTGTAAGAAGGAATTAATCCCATAGATGGATTGAATTAATGTGTGCTTCTATTTCTGGGGGCTATTTACGCACAAGGTGACGAGAGTCCGTACGTCACTACTAATTGTGCTTATGTCCGGGTAGTTTAGGACCCAAATCATGTTATACTTGCGATGTTTGCACCCTACTTGTTAATTTAAGTGCTTAAATCATATTGAAACTTGATAAAGGAATTGTAAAAGGTCAAATTTCAATTACTTGAGTTTTGGATCGGTCACTGGACCGTTAATGAGAATTGGTGTTTCTTGAATATTAGCCTCTTAATAATCTTTGAATTGGTTTTTTATAAAGTATTGTTCTCTTCCTGTGGAGCGGGCCGAACGCCTCGACAGTAGAATAGATGCATCTATGGTTCGTTCCGTTCGACCCTCGGCAGTGCACAATTTATATATATTTGTATGTTCGATCGGGTCGTACGACCTCGGCATAATTCGTGCGTAATAATTCTTGGACCCCAATTATAATTGATATTATTTTATTGACTTGAGAGATTAATTTGTTAAATGATGGGAATTAATTTGGGATTTATTATTAGTGAAAGAATTGTGTATTTATTTCTTGTTATTGAGTTTTCAGCTGTATTTATATAGCACATGCTTAATTATAATTTTGGTATTTTATTGTTAGCCCATAGTAAGTGTCGAAGTCGACCCCTCGTCACTACTTCTTAAAGGTTAGACAAGATACTTACTGGGTACAGGTTGTTTATGTATGCTACACTTTTGCACTAATTGTACAGGATCAGAGGCAGGTGCATATGGTTATCAGTCTGGCGCGCATCCTTGATTTCCACGAGACTTTGTGGTGAGCTGCCTTCCGAGCCCGTTCTGCAGCACCCGAAGTCTTCCTTTTGTTTTTACTTTCTGTCTATTTCACTTCAAATAGCAGTGTAGTATTTTTATATATTCTACTAGTAGCTCATACACTTGTGACACTTGGTCTTGGAGATCATGCTAGTAGACACTTGATGATTTTTGGTTATTTACTTCATTTCGGCTGCTCTTAAAATTGGTTATCTCACATTTACTAAATTGTTACATCTTATTTATTCAATAATTAAGAATTAACTATTTTTAAACGGTTAAGAGAAATAATTACACGGTTAGTTCACGGTTGGCTTGCCTAGCAGTAACGTTGGGCGACATCACAGTCTATAGGGGAAATTGGGTCATAAAACTTAGAGTGCATAATCTTTCATATAAATAGAAGAGTCTTAGAGTTTGTTTTTGAGTTCCTTTTCTTGAAAAATCACTGGTTTTACTAAAATTTCTGCATTGATTTAGCACTGCTGATTTCGTTATTGTTCCTACTAGTGTGTCTATTGTCTTTGCTGTTGAATTTCTGTTGTTGCACTACAGTATTTTATTATTATGCAAACCAGGTAACGTTCAAATTCTTGTATTGCATATTCTTGATGAAATAAGAAGGATTTGACCCTGGTTTGGCTATTGAAACATAATTTCGATTCAAGATCAATGTTATTTTAGTTGTTATCATCGTGTCAATCTTTTGAAAGTTAGTTAAATCATCAGTTCTTCTTTACATTGTGGTCGAAACTGCATTCTACTTGGTCTATATCAAATAGAGTGGTGTAGATTCTCATTCGCATTTTACTTTTAGTGATTAAAGTTCATTCATCAATTCATGTTCCATGTTTGAGTTTAGATTACCTGACCCTCTGTTTTGACTTCTTTCATGAGTTTACATTAACATATTTATACATATTCATGCTAATATCTTTGGTTTGGTTCAGTTATATACTTTATACAACCTATATGTTAGCATTCGTATTTGTTAAGATTGGTAACTAAGTTTTCAGTTATTAAGGTATAATAAAAAGTTACATGTTCGGGATATAAGTGTCAGGTACCAAAATGAAGGGAATTGGGCTCCAAAATTATTAACTGCCTCGTTTCATTGGTCAACATTATGCCATGGGTAGCTTTAATAATCACATACGTGCCTTTTCTTTGCCTTACTGTTTTAATCCCAAAGAAATCGCTAGGAAGCTTTTAGGTCCATTGTCTATACTCAATAAACGATATACCTTAAGTTGTCCCGAAATATTTAACACTCAGTTAGTCGAATAACTTTCTCTTAAGTTTAAGTAATAATTTAAATACTTGGTCACTAATAAAATTATTTTAAACGCTAAGGGGATTAGTAGGCGTGCTTTAACTTTTTTATTCACGGATTCGCGTGCGTAGCGTGATGTTTAACACTTAATAAGTTAATTCAATAATCTCAATATCTTAATTAATTTTTAATTTAATTAATCTTTTGCTATAATTGCGGATTCGCTTGCGTAGCGCGATAGTTATATTTAATAATTTCCTAAACTATTTTCCTCAAGCACAAACGTAGTAATTTCTCAAATGTACTACAAATAATTAATTGTCATGATTTTGCATTCGCTTGTCAGGCATGATTATGATAAGTTAATTAATTTTTTTTTCGATCACGCATTCGCTTGCGTAGCGCGATAGTTATATTTAATAATTTCCTAAACTATTTTCCTCAAGCACAAACGTAGTAATTTCTCAAATGTACTACAAATAATTAATTGTCATGATTTTGCATTCGCTTGTCAGGCATGATTATGATAAGTTAATTAATTTTTTTTTCGATCACGCATTCGCTTGCGTAGCGTAGTCATGACAACGTAATATTCTCCAAGTCATTCTTTAGTAATTCTAATAATTAAGCAATAAAATCGGACATAGGAAAAAAATAAAAATTATATAAATCATAGTTTGTCTAAAATTAATTCAAGCCAAGTTTTAAGTCAATAAAGTGACCGTGCTAGAACCATGGGACTCGGGAAATGCCTTACACCTTCTCTCCGGTCAATAGAATTCCTTACCCGAACTTTATTTTTGCGGACCGATTAAAATAGAATCAAACCTTCCTTTGACTAGGGATTCAAATAAAAGGTTACTTGGAACACCAAAAAATCAATTCCAAGTGTCGACTCTGTAAATAAAATAATCCCTACTCAAATTTGTCATTTCAAATGGAAAAACTCTTTTAACCACAACAATCTATAAATACATAACTTTTGGGGTATAAAAGGGATGTGACAAATATATTAGGCCTGCAATGTCACTTGAAACATTTCAGATTGGAGGGATGGTTATGTGTCCTTGTGTGAAGTGCAAGTGTTTGCATTTTTTGGGATCGAAAGATGTTAAGACTCATATTTATAAAAAAGAGTTTATGGATAATTATTTTATATGGACTAGTCATGGAGAGGTTAATGGTAGTGATGGTGTATTTCATAACATAGTTGTTGGTGCAAGTAGTAGGTCGGTGGAGAATAACGTCCAATATCCTGGATACCATGAAATAGTTGTAGATACTTTTGGGATGCACTTCGAGTTTGAACTCCATGAAAGAGTTGAACAAGTTCTCAACGAAGAGGAAAAATATTTTTATAAACAGTTAGAGTCCGCTAGTCGCCCACTAAGTGAGGGGAGTATGCACTCTCAGTTGTCTATTGCGGTTAGATTATTAAGTATCAAATCAGATACCAATATTTCTCAAGTGGGAATGGATTCTTTCATTGGCCTTATGAGTGAACTACTTGACCCAACTTTCAACATACCTGAAGATTTTTATAAGGCTAAAATATTAGTTTCTAAGTTAAGACTCTCGTCTATGACAATCGCTTGTTGTGAAGATGATTGCATGTTGTATTATAAGGGTGATGCAGATTTAGAAAATTGTAAATTGTGTGAAAAATCTCATTTTAAACGGGTTTCCAGCGGGAAGAAGGTTGTTGTGAAGTCAATGTATTATTTACCTCTTATTCCTAGATTAAAGAGGTTGTATGTATCGATGAGTTCCGCTCCTCATATAAGATGGTATTATGAAAATAGAAGGCCGCTCGGTATTATGTGTCATTCTTTTGATGAGGAAGCTTGGAAGCATTTTAATAGGACGTATCCGAATTTTGCTAGTGAACGGAGGAATGTTCGGTTGGGTTTATGTGTTGATGGTTTCACGCCATTTTCTGTTTCTGAAACACCATATTCATGTTGGCAAGTCTTTATTACGCTGTATAATCTTCTGTCTGAAATGTGTATGACTAGTCCATATATTTTTTAAAATTCTGTTATTCCTGATCCCCGCAATCCAAAGAGTTTGATTGATGTATATTTGCAATCTCTGATTGATGAGCTAAAATAGTTGTGGTATGACAGAATTGAGACATATGACATATGAACTAAGCAAAATTTTAACTTGCGTGCTAATTTAATATGGTCCATTAATGATTTTCTTGCGTATGGAATGTTGACTAGGTGGATGACTGCTAGAAAGTTAGCATGTCCTTACTACATGGAGAATGGTAAAGCGTTCACTTTAAGACATGACCGAAAGCAGTCATGGTTTGATTGTCATCTTCAGTTCTTGCCAGTTGATCATGAGTTCAGAAGGATGAAGAATGCATTCAAAAAGAATACAATTGAACATGATTTTCCACCTCCAATTTTATCCGGTGAGGAAATTTAGGAGAGGGTTCAAAACTTCACTAAAGTTACTGAGGCCCCACCTTCTACATTTTCTGGATATGGTGTTACCCATAACTGAAAAAAAACAGAGCATATTTTGGGAGTTGCCATATTACAAAGATAATCTTCTCTGACGCAATCTTGATGTCATGCATACTGAGAAGACCTATTTTGACAATTTATTCAACAAATTACTTGGATGATAAGAATAAGACAAAAGATAACTCGAAGGCTAGACTGGACTTATAAGAATATTGCAGGCGGCCTGAATTACATTTGCAGTCTACGAACAATGGTAAGGTGTTCAAGCCCAAGGCCAGCTACACATTCCCTTTGGAACAAAGACGAAGAATTTCTGAGTGAGTTACAAACCTAAAATATGCTTGAGGGCTATGCTTCAAACCTAGGAAAATGTGGCAATATGGTTGAAGGAAAGTTGACTCATATGAAAAGTCATGACTATCATATCTTCATGAAAATTTTAATCCCTATTACATTTTGTGGTTTTCTTGAAAATATCTGAAAACCCATCACAGAGATAAGTTTGTTCTTCAAAGACTTATGTTCTACCATATTAAGGGAAAAAAACCTATTTCAAATGAATCGGAATATTCTTGTAATCAGTAATAAGCTGGAAAGGATTTTTCCATGTGGTTTATTTGATGTGATGGAACACCTTTCAATTCACCTTGTACACGAGGCACGACTTGGAGGGCCGGTTTAATGCAGGTGGATGTATCCATTCGAGAGATAATGATCAAACCTTGATTCATTCTTGTAATTTTCTTTAATGTTATCGTCTAATATGACATTGTGCAGGACTATCGGAAAGTGCAAAATGATTTGTTAAATAGAGGGATAGGATTGAAGGATCTATATGTGAAGCCTATCTTGCAAAGGAAACTGCCCATTTTTGTTCTTACTACTTCGAGAGTCATGTGTCATGTGCCATGTGCTAGAAATAGGCCCAATCGCCACAATGTCATGATTGATAATGATTCATTATATTCACCAATGTCCATATTCAATCAACCAGGCCGAGGTTCTAAAGATCGATCAAAAAAGGGCCTAAGTAGTATAGAGTACAAATTAGTTTCAAATTATGTATTGCTAAATTGTCTGAAAGTTTAACCCTTTCTTAAGTAAGTGTTGACCTAAGATTAATTTACATGGACTATTATTTTAAGTTGATGCAACTAATAAAATTTTTAATGTGTCGCTCAGTGACTTCGTGAGTCAATTTGGCCATGATGCTGTTTATTCTACATTTGAGGCGTGGTTTAAAGAGTGTGTAAGTGCAGCTTACATACTTGCTCACATGTGAATATACATACTTGGTCACTTGTGAATATACTTTCTCACTTGTGATTTTTTTAACACTACATGTACGTCAATAATCCAAATAACGGTGTTAATCAATTTGTGAAAGATATATCTTCGGGACTTGCACCTACGGTTACAATTATGTCTAAATATTTTGTGAATGGTTATAAATTTCATACCGAGGAATGCTCCAAGTATAAAAAAAAAAATAACAGTGGGGTGTGTGTTAAAGGTGCTGAAGGCAACCAGGATGGGAAAAATAATTATTATGGTGTGATAAAAGAGATTCTAGAATTATCATATTCAGGTTGACCAAATAAGAAGATCATACTTTTCTGATGCAAGTGGTTTGATCCAATACCTAAAAGAGGTACAAATGTACACTCGCAGTACAACATAATTGAGGTTAATAAAAAGAGGGAGTATGATCGCTATGATCCTTTTATAATTGCAAAAAATATTAGGCAAGTGCATTATGCTCCATATCCATTGCAAAGAGATAAGTCTGATTGATTGGTTGTAATCAAAACTAAGACTGTTGGTAGGGTGAAAGTTGAGAATGTACTAGATGTTGCTTACCAAAACGATACCTCAAGAGTTAACCAAATGGTGGACGATCAGTTAGAAAATGACTTGGAGCATCCTCAACGCATATTAGAAGAAGTTGATATGGAGGAAATAACAACCATAGAAAATGAGGATGAAGAATCACCTGATGAAAATGAAATAAGTGAAGAGGAAGCATTTTCGGACGGGGAAGGATATTTTGAAGACGACTAGCATGTTAGTTTCTTCAAGTGCTCTCAACTTATATAGATTTGTATTCTCAATTCTAACATTTTCTTTAATTTATGCAGATGACCGGTATGGGTTAAAGTAGGTCTAGGAAGGATAAGAGGCCTATTAATCATGAGGATAGTGCTACACCCTCGATCTCCACACTTGTATCCCTCGCTGTTGATGGCCGGCATCAATCTTCTAGGCACAAATCTTTTCCATTACATCCATCTACTTAGCAGACTACCTACCATTTGCCCTCCCAACAGTATTCTTACCATTCTCCACCACAAGGCTATACGCTGCTTCCTCCATATAATCATGCATATAGATACATAGGTATACCGAGTCAGCAGTCACAGGGCGATGTGGTGATACGCCCGTCATCTGCTCTATTTGCTTCACCACCAGCTAGATCACATCCACCTAGATTACAGCCACCTGTATCACAACAAGGGTCTGGATCGCAGCAGGGGTCTAGATTGCATCCATCTTCATCAGCGACCATGTCTTCCTCTCCACGGAGTTCGTCTCCTGTCATTTCTAAAATTCACCTTCGGGATAGTAGCGCTGAGCTAGATGCCTCCTTTTCTACGTACGCTTCAAATATACCGGAGGATGATGATCCACATGCAGTGCGGTATGACCGTTATCATAGGATGATCATCAGGCCTGAGATCAATAGGTAAGATTTATTTATTACTTCTTTATTTTTGCTGAATTATAATGGCTAGTCTTATTTATTTAATGTAATTTCTATGTAGCGGGTTCATACCTAGTCATCAGACTACAAAGATAATCACTGAAGCTCTTGGTCGGTTGTATGATTCACCCTATGCAACTTGGAGTGGTTTTCCACCAAAGCTCGTGGAGCAAATTTTTCACCAATGTAAGGTTTTAATACAATTCTTATCTATTTAAGCATTATATTAACAATATTTTCATCTAACATTATACACTTCTTTTGCAGACTAAGTGTGCATGGGAGTACCTGTATAACAGTGCCATTCTTGCAAATTTTGAGTTCAAATGTCGTAAGAGACTATCTAATTCCTTCTGTTCTACTCGGAAGAAAAACAAGAAGCCTTCATGGGTTCTAACACATTTATGAGAGGATTTGCTGAGGCAATGGGCCACTGAGGATTTCGAGAAGAGGAGCGAACATAGAAAGAAGGCCCGAGCATCTGAGAAGGGTGGCTCCTTGCACTGTGTGGGTACAAGGAGCATGGGGACTGCGAGAAGACTACTGGTAATTCCTTAAAGCATTTAAATCTATTTTGTATCGAACTATATTTATTTTAATTTAGTTAACATGTTTTAATAAATTTATAGGAAACAAATATGGAAGGAAGCTGACTCACGATGAGTTCTTCGTGGAGTCTCACATCCAGAAGAAGAAGAAGGCACCGACAACTCCTAGTAGTTGAGATGAGGACCGGGCAGAGACTACATATGTATGTTTCATAACTATTATAACTTAAAATTAATGTTTATAGTATTATATAGTTAATAATATTCGATCTCCTAAATAAAGGATCGTTATAAGACTACTGTGGAGGAGTACAGTCAGCGATTGCCACCGAATGAGCAAGGCGATCCACCTTCCATTTCAGACGAAGAAGCGCAGAATATTTGGTTGGATGTTGTCGGTGTTCCTAAAAAGGGGATAGCATACGGCCTTCCAGAGAGATCATTTCGGCGCTACAGGGCTGGATTGCAAATTATAGGGACTTTCGCCCATGGAGAGACATTTGATAGGTCGACTCTCTCGGCTATGGAGAATAAGATCGCAAAGCTTTCAACAGAGCTTAAAGAGGCAAAGGCTAGAGAAGAAAAGAGAGATAAACAATTTGATAGCTTTCAAGGTCAGCTAGAAAAAAAAGGGACCAACAATTTAATATCCTTCAAGGTCAGCTAACCAATCTTCTTGCTAGTGGTGCTTTTCCGATTCCTCGAACTCGTGAGTCTTCCCCAGATGCTAATCCTTTTTGTCGTGATCCTTCGAACCATACCGAAGATGAAGCTTCTAGTAGTGAAGATGGAGATGATGCAGTACAAAACACTCCTTGATGGTGTGTATCACTAAACAAAGTCTTGAACTTGTGAATATTTAGTTGGAATAGTTTTGAATGATGATTGTATTATTGATATTATTTTGTTATTGAACATTTGTATTGTTGTTGTTGTTGTGGTTGTTATTAGCGTTGTTGTTGTGGTAGGCGTTGGTTAATTGTTGTTGTTGTTGGTTAATTATGGTTGTTGTTGGTTAATTGTGCTTGAATGGTAGCAATGTAATGCTTCCGTTATAGGATGATTATTGGTTGTAATTGACAGGTGGTGTACCTTAAAAGTAGTCATATTCTGCTATGCTTTTACCCAGAAAATTGGCCGACTTCAGACCGATTTCGGTCGGAATGCTCATATTAAAAGCCCAAAAATTCATAATTTCCGACCGACTTCACTCGGTAATTTCAATGTACAATCTGCAGAAATTTGAAATTACCGACCGAAGTCAGTCGGAAATAACCTTTTTTAATTAATGATTCCAACCGATTTCGGTCGGTATGTTAAAATTTAAAAAGGAATATAAAATTATCAAATAATTATAAAAAGGAATATAAAATTAACCGACCGAACATATCCTTGATAGTACAAGGAACTTTCACTTATTATATGTTAAAACAAGGCAGTGAAAATTCAGTAAGAAGAGTTCATATGAAGATTAAAAATTCTATTTCTCAACAGTCCTAGTTTATTTTCTGTCAAGGCTGGGACTACATGCATGCGACTCCTGCTTGCTCAAGCTAATTTTCTGTCATGTAATGTTAATGTTAGCAAGAATAGCAATTTATGCCAAATTTGATCCAATGTTCTGATGGCACATCACAATGCTCCTTCTTGTACTATTCTTATTTAATTTTGATATAAGTGCTTTCCTTTGGACAACAAAAAAAAAAGGTATAGAGGGCAACTGCAATACTGCGAAACATCTACAGTGGAAAAACACGAAGTAACTTAAAGCAACACAATAGGCTTGGTTCTGTATCTAATATCAATTGCAATAATTAATTCACATTTAAAGAAATACTTATTAGGTTAATGAATCAATTGACAATCTAATGAATCGAAAAGACCTCGCATACCACTTTGATTTTGGTATTGAGCCGATAGTGTGCAATCTTTGTATAACCGAGACAAGATGATGACGAAGAACAATTAAGCGTATGTTTCTAAATGGGTAGGGTTAGAATTGGTATCGCAATCTCTGAATTCTAGCTCGAGCTACTTTGGTTCTAGTTTACGCTACTCTGTTACTAGAGTGTATTAAATAAGACGAAAGGTATTTTCGTAATATTAGTTGTTTCATAGGTAAATCCATATCTTCCTTCTTCCTTTAAGTATTCCGCAACAAACCGGATTTGTTCAATTGATTTGCTCTTTTTCGTGGTTTCTTTCAAATTTCTGAATAGGAGGTCCAAATTGACTCTACTGATTATCTTGTTTTTGAGAGAATTACAGATCGATGTACGCGTTTCATAGGATTTAACACATTACTGAAGATCAAAGGAAATTCTGGTCATTGAGAACGATCTATGCTTTTCGATAGTTCCAGTGTTCTTTCTAATGCATGGGTGTATTATTTGGTTTCTCTCTTCTGTCGTTCTTCCTTCTCCTGGTGAGTTTTCCTCTTTTCTCTACTTCCATTTCTGCCTCTCTGCTTAGTCCTTTTTTACTGTTTCTTTTGGAATTTTTTGTGAAGTTTCAGTTTTCTCCCCCTACTAATTAGCAAAGGAGTCAGTAGATTTATACCGCTTTTAATTTGGATAACTTTTTTGCGTTGCATGTACTCAATCCTGTTTCACTTAAAAAATTCCGGCCATCATTTTCTCTGATTTTCATCAAATTGCTCTTTGTGTTGCATGTGTTAGCTTAGTGGTATATGATTCTAGCAATTTGATCTCTTTTTTTATTTTGTTTAATTTTTAGTTTTTGGTTTTCTCATTTGTGACTACGAATTTGTAGCTTGGTTCAGTTTCTACACCATTTTAATGCTGGTTGTTTTGGTTGATTTTGCAGGTATTCAGCAAATTTTTGTATCGTTGCAGTATATGTCTCCCTAATAGTTTTCCCTCTTTCCTTAATCAGTTTTTGAGTTGTATCAACGAATATTACTTTGTCCCTTTTTTCTTGAAATTCAAATACGTTGGAGATTAACAAGTAAACATTGGATAAACATAACAGCTTGTTTGG
Organism: Nicotiana otophora; assembly: GCA_000715115.1. Lineage (NCBI taxonomy): Eukaryota > Viridiplantae > Streptophyta > Magnoliopsida > Solanales > Solanaceae > Nicotiana > Nicotiana otophora. Next base: position 79,333 of record AWOL01S0141974.1, read on the forward strand.
ATGATTGTTACCCATTGTATCGTATTGTATTGTTAACCAGGAACAATGTTTGTTTTGATTGTTTCACTAAAATTGATTGTATTGTATTGTTAAATCCATTGTTCCGGAATAATAAAAAGTCTCATTTTTTGAAACAACCGATTTGGTATGGTAAGATTGTTTCTTATTTTTATTTTCAATTATGTCCTAACTTATTAATCCATAAGTCTATTTTATCCTTTACTTTTTTTTAACTCCAAATCTTCAACATATAAATTACTTTGTCTTCGTCTCTTGTTTTTTTTACAGAACTTCTGCCGCTTCCAACTCCAATGTCAAAAGTATTTTGCCTTCTTTTGTTTCGTTTTTTCTCCTAATTTGATTTTAACACCAATTCTAATTATCTTTGTTCCTTTGTTCTACCAATTCTCGTTCCTTTCCTTATCATAGTTCTTTAATATTTTATTTTTATTTTATTATTAATATGTCTAGTTAGGAATGGAGTGTATGTACTTTTTTTTATATTATTAATTTGTTCGACTAATTTTATTAGAATTTGCATGAATTTAATTGTTTAATCAATTTATAAGATATATTTGGTGATAAATTAGTAGAAAGAGATTTTCTTAAATTATTTCTTTTATGTAATTCTTGATAAATTTAATATTTAAA
>AWOL01S0141984.1:0-15012 GCA_000715115.1 Nicotiana otophora
TATTCGACTTTACAGTCTCACGGGACGGACCAAGTCACAATCCCCCACGGTGCATGCCCACACACCCACCATCTAGCAGGGGACAGACTAAGTCATAATCCCCCATAGTACAATATAATTAATATAGGCTAAAGGAATCAATTCCACAAGAAAAACACGAAACTATAAGCCAAAATCCGAAATAGGCTCAAACCGGCCCTCGGGCCCACGTCTCGAAATCCGATAAAAGTCATAAATTTTGAACATCCATCCACTCACGAGTCCAACCATACAGGAATTAGTCGAATCCAACCTCAAATCACCTTCCAACAATCTTCTTGAAGAAACCTCAAAAAAAAGCCTCACACGGAGCTCTCGAAGTCCCAAAATCGAAATGGAAATCAAACCCTTGAAATCCCATTTTCTGCCCAATTCTTCCGCATCTGCGGGCATACTGTCGTACCTGCAATGCTGCACCTGCGGAATTTCCCTCGCAGGTGTGGAAATGACTTAAGTGAATGGCTCCGCATTTGCGAGCAAGTGGTCGCACCTGCGTTTGTACACCTGCGGACAAAGGTCCGCTTCTATGATCTTCCCCTCCATCTCACTCTCCATATCTGCAGAGCTTCAAGCGCATCAGCAGGCTCGCAGATGCGGAAATTCCCTCACACCTGCGAACCCTAGCCATCTCCTCATCTCCCGCTTCTGTGCTCCTTCATCCACACGTGCGAGTACGCACTTGCGGTCTCCCCACCGCAGGTGCAAAACCACCAGATATCAGAAGGCTTCAACCATTTGCCTAAGTTCCAAATTCAAACCGTTAATCATCTGAAACACACCCGAGGCCCCCGGGATCTAAACCATATATAGCACCAAGTCCTAAAATACCATACGAACATAGTCGATCCCACAAAACACGTCAAACATCAACAAAAACAAGAATTACCCTCCAATCCAAACTTAATGAAATTTGCAATTTCCAAATTTATACAACCGATGCTGAATCATACCAAACTGTTTCCGATATCAAAAAGTCCAACCTCAATATCAAAAAGTCCACTTCCGGTCAAAATCTCCAAAAAATTCGACTTTCGCCATTTCAAGCCTAAATCAGCTATAAACCTCAAATTCACAGTCCGGACACGCTCCTAAGTCCAAAATCACCTAACGGAGCTAACGGAACCGACATAACTCCATCACGAAGTCGTCTTCACACAATTTCGACTACGGTCAAACTCCTAAGACTTAAGCTTCCATTTTGGGGACTAAGTGTCCTAAACCACTCCGAAACCAAAACCAAGACCTCCTGACAAGTCACATAAGCATAAATAGATACGGGGGAAGCAGTAAATTGGGGGTTGGGGCTAGTACACGCAAAATGACCGTCCGGGTCGTTACATCCTCCCCCTCTTAAAAGAATCATTTATCCTCGAACGAGTATAGAGACATACCTAAAGTGGTGAAAAGATGAGGATAACAGCTGCGCATATCATGCTCAGTCTCCCAAGTCGCCTCCTCGACCGGCTGACCCCTCCACTAACCCTTCACGGAAGCAATGTTCTTTGACCTTAGCTTTATGACCTGCCTGTCCAAAATAGCCACTGGCTCCTCAACATAAGATAAATCCTTATCTAACTGGACTGAGCTTAAATCCAACACATGAGACGAATCGTCGTGATACTTCCGGAGCGTAGAAACATGGAATACTGGATGTACTCCTGCTAGACTGGGAGGCAAGGCAAGCTCATAAGTAATCTCCCCAACACGTCACAATACCTCAAATGGACCGATAAACCTCGGGCTCAACTTTGCCTTCTTTCCGAACCTCATAACACCCTTCATGGGTGACACCCGGAGCAAGACCCGCTCTCCAACCATGAATGTAACATCGCAAACCTTCTGATCTGCATAACTCTTCTATCTAGACTGGGTTGTGCGTAGTCTATCCTAAATCACCCTAACCTTCTCCAAAGCATCCTGAACCAAGTCTGTACCCAATAATCTAGCCTCGCTCGGCTCGAACGAACCCACTGGAGACCTACACCGCCTACTATACAGAGCCTCATATGGTGCCATCTAGTGGAAAAAACTGATCCCACGAACCCCCAAACTCCATCACACACGCACAAAGCATATCCTCTAATATTTGAATAGTGCGCTCGAGCTGTCCGTCTGTCTGAGGTTGAAATGTTGTGCTCAACTCCACTTGAGTACCCAGCTCATGCTGCACGACCGTCTAGAACCATGATGTAAACTGCGTACCCCTGTCAGAGATGATAGATACCGGTATGCCATGAAGCCTGGCGATCTTCAGATATACACTCGAGCCAGCTGCTCGGAAGAATAGGTTGTCATCATAGGAATGAAATGAGTTGACTTGGTCATCCTATCCACAATCACCCAAACTGCATCAAACATTCGTTGAGTCCGTGGAAGCCCAACAACAAAATTCATAGTGATCCGCTCCCATTTACACTCCGAAATCTCTAACTTCTTAAGCAGCCCACCTTGTCACTGATGCTCATACATCACCTGCTGGCATTTTAGGCACCGAACCACAAACTCCACTATATCCTTCTTCATTCTTCTCCATCATTAATGTTGTCTCAAGTTCTAATACATATTCACGGAACCTGGGTGAATAGAATACCGCGAACTGTGAGCCTCCTGGAGAATCAACTCACACAAACAATCTACATTGGGCACACATGGCATGCCCTTCATCCTCAATTCTCTATCATCCCCAATGGTGACCTCCTTAGCATCACCGTGCTGGATCGAGTCCTTAAGGACAAGCAGGTGGGGGTCATCATACTGACGCTCCCTGATACGATCATAAAGAGAAGATCGAGAGACCATACAAGCCTATACTCGACTAGGCTCAGACACATCCAATCTAACAAACTAGCTCGCTAAGTCCTGAACATCCAATACCAATGGCCTCCTTGCTGCTGGAAAATATGCTAAGCTACCCAAACTCTCCATTCGGTGACTCAAGGCATCGTCCACCACATTGGCCTTCCCTGGATGGTACAAAATTGTGATATCATAGTCCTTAAGAAGCTCCAACCACCTCCGTTGACGCAAGTTAAGATCCTTCTATTTGAACAGATGCTGCAAAGTCCGATAATCAGTGTAAATCTCACAATGGACCCCGTACAAATAGTGCCGCCAAATCTTCAAGGCATGAACAATAGATGCTAACTCAAGGTCATGGACAAGATAGTTCTTCTCATGGGGCTTCAACTGGCACGAAGCATAAGCAATCACTAAACCCTCCTACATCAGAACATACCCAATGTCGATCTGCGAGGCATCACAATACACTGTGTAAGAACCAGAAGCTGATGGTAGAACTAGAACTAGAGCCATGGTCAAAGCAGTCTTGAGCTTCTGAAAGCTCTCTTCACACTCCTCCGACCACCTGAAATGAGCACCCTTTTGGGTCAATTTAGTTAAGGGAGATGCATTAGATAAGAAGACCTCCACAAAACGACGGTAATAACCAGCCAAACCGAGAAAACTCCAAATCTCTATGGTTGAGGATGGCCTGGGCCAACACTGAACTGCTTTTATGTTCTTTGGGTCTACCTGAATACCCCCACTGGACTCCACATGCCCCAAGAACGCCACTAAACTGAGCCAAAACTCACACCTGGATAACTTTGCATAAAGCTTCTCCTCCATCAACCGATGTAACACAAACCTCAGATGCTGGGCATTCTCCTCCTGGCTACGAGAGTACACCAGGATGTCGTCAATGAATACAATAACGAACTAGTCAAGATAAGGCTGAAACACACTGTTCATCAGATGCATGAACGTTGTTGGGGCTTTGGTCATCCCAAAAGACATCACAAGGAAATCATTATGGCCATATCAGGTCCTAAAAGCTGTCTTAAGAATATCTGAGTCCCGAATCGTCAGCTAGTGATACCATGACCTCAAATAAATCTTGCAGAACACCCTCGCTCCCTAAAGTTGGTCAAACAGATCATAAATATGTGGAAAGGGATACTTGTTCTTGATTGTGACCTTGTTCAACTGCCTGTAGTCAATGCATATTCTCATAGTACCATCCTTCTTCTTTACAAATTGGATTTGTGCACCCCAAGGTGACACGCTAGGCCGAAAAAACCCCTTATTGAGGAGTTCCTGAAGTTGCTCCTTCAATTCCTTCAACTCAGCCGGTGCCATATGGTACGGAGGAATAGAAATGGGCTGAGTGCCCGACACGAAATCAATACCGAAATCAGTATCCCTATCGGGCAGCATGCGCAGGTTTGCAGGAAACACATATGGGAAATCTCGCACCACCGAAATAGAATCAATAGCAAGGGTCTCTGCACTAACATCCCTCACAAAGGTCAGATAAAATAGACAACCTTTCTCAACCATTTGTTGATCCTTTAAGTATGAAATCACTCTACTGGGAACATAGTCTATAGAGTCTCTCCACTCAACCCTTGGCAACCCCGGCATCGCCAACATCACTGTATTAATGTGACAAACTAGAACAGCATGACATGGAGACAACCAATCCATACCCAAAATAACGTCAAAATCGATCATACTAAGCAACAAGAGATCCACTCTAGTCTCTATGCTCCCAATAGTCACCACACATGGCCAATATACGCGGTCCAAAATAATAGTATCGCCCGCTAGAGTGGATACATGAATAGATAAAACTAGAGACTCACAGGGCATATCCCGATAATGAGCAAAATACGAGGGCACATATAAAAAAGTGGAACCAGCTCAAATAATACAGAGGCATCTCTATGGCAAACTGAAACAATACCTGTAATCAAAGAATCCAAAATAATGACATCTGGTCTGGTAGGAAGAGCCTAGAAACTGGCCTGGCCGCCCCTTGATCGGCCTCCCCCACTCGGGCGGCCCCTATCTGACTGAGCTCCACCCCGAGCTGGCTGAGCCGATGCTGAATAATGTGGTGTTGATGTCATTGACTGGCTCCTCTACTGAGAAGGACCTCCCACTAGGCGGGGACACTACCTCCTTATGTGACCAAACTCTCCACACTCATAGGAACTCCCCGGTGCTGGTATTGGGGACTGGAGGGAGCCCCGAACACTGGGATAACTAGTAGAAGGACCTGGCATAGATGAGCCCTAAGAGATAAATGGCTCTACTGATAGCTGTGTGAACTATGGACAGATGATGTGCCATGGTGAACTAGGCGAGCTGTCTGAGCATGTCTGAAAGGATGACCCCTACCGTGAATGAACTACCCCCAGAAGGAATACCGTTGAATCCACCCTATCCACGAGGCCTCCTGGCCTCCCTCTCGACCCGCTCCTGGCTGCGAACCATCTCAATCTGACGAGCAATATTGACAACCTCATCAAAAGTAGTACCAGGCACACTCTCTGTAGTCATAAGCAATCACAGCTAAAAAGTAAGGCCATCTATGAACCTCCTGATCCTCTCCTTGTTTGTGGGAACCAACCAGATAGCATGACGGGCCAACTCTAAAAATCCCATCTCATACTGCGTCACAGACATATCGCCCGGATAAAGCTACTCGAACTGCTTGCGTAGCTCCCTTCTGTGGGACTGTGGCACGAACATCTCCAGGAATAGATTGGAGAGCTGGTGCCAGGTAAGGGGTGTTGCACCGACTGGCCTACGCCTCTCATAAGCCACCCACCAACGGAAGGCAACCCCAGAGAACTGAAAAGTAGTGAACGAGACCCTACTGGCCTCTAGAATACCTACTGTATAGAGTAACCTCTGACACCTGTCCAAGAAGCCCTGTGCATTCTCTCCCTCGGTACCACTAAAAGATGGATGTTGGAGTCTCCCAAACCTTTCCAATTGACGCTGCTCATCATCAGGTACGACAGGAATCACATAGTCTTGACCAGCAACAACTGGCTGGGCAGGTGGTGCCGCCGGTGTCTGGAACCCCTGTACCACCTGGTCTGGTGTACGGGCGGCGGGAATCTGAGCACCTCCTCCTACCTGAGAAGTGGTTGCTGCGGCCGTAACAGAGACCGCCTAAGCAAGGCTGGTACACGCGGTCAAAATCTAAGCTAAGGCCTCCTGAAGGTCTGGAATCACAATGGGCATGGGTGGTGCTTGAGCTGGCCACACGGGCTCATCCACAACTAGAGCATGCTCTTAAACTGGGGCAACTAGTGGATCTGTAGGTGCTTCCCTAACTGCGGTGTGAGCTGAACCTCTGCCCCTACCGTAGCCTCTACCGCAACCTCAGCCTCTCGCGGCCCTGACTAGTGGTACTGGTGGCTGTTCATCCTACCCCATAGTACGTATCCTCACCATCTGTGAGAGAATTAGAATAATAGAAATTTAGTTACCGGGATCAAAAGATTCCACGACAAGAATTCAAGAATGTGATGTTTCCTAAGGGTTCGGCAGCCTCTTAAAGATAAGTACAGACGTCTCCATACCGATCCGCAAGACTCTACTAAACCTGCTCATGACTCGTGAGACCTATGTAACCTAGGCTCTGATACCAACTCGTCACAACCCAAAACCTAAGCCGTCGTGATGGCGCCTATCATGATACTAGGCAAGCTGACATTTCCAAAAAACTTTCAATATTTAACAGAAATGAATTAATACATTTAAAATAACCGGAGTTTTTGATAAAAACGGGGTAAAACACAAAGCATAAGTGCGGAAAAATAGCCCAACATCGGGGTGTCACTGAGTACATAAGCATCTATACCAGGAGCAGTCTAATACAACATCTAAGGAATAAGAACTGAAATGCGAATAAGATAATAAAGGAGAGCCAAGGCCTGCGAACGCCATGCAGCTACCTCTATAGTCTCCGAAATCAACCGCTCAAATATCAACACCCGTTATGATCGGGAACACTTGGATCTGCACACGAAGTGCAGGGTGTAGCGTGAGTACAACAAACGCAATAAGTAACAAAAATAAATAAGGAACTGAGAAGGTAGTGACGAGCTATAAAAATACAATTTTTTCAATAATTCCAGCAAAGAATAGACATGCTTTCAAATTCAGTAGTTTAAGTCAAATCGATTTTATACAGTTACAATTCAGGTAATCCAGATATAGATTTTTCAGAAATTTCACAACAATGACAGATAGCAACTAAGTACATCAATAAATGAAAAGCAAGTACAGCCTCTCAGGGCAACAGTCACTCAACTCATTACAATAGCTCAATCACCCGGCTCTCATTCCTCAATCACTAGGGGTGTGCAGACTCCGGAGGGTCTCCTTTTAGCCCAAGCGCTATATCGCTGCGGCGTGCAGCCCGACCCAATCATATAAGTAGCCACAAGGTTTGTTGCGGAGTGCAACCTGATCCAAAGTTAATAAATAGCCATAAGGCTCGTTGCGACGTGCAACCCAATCCATATACTCTCGCGTAGCTCACAGCTCGGCACTCAGGCCTTATCTCACTCACTAACCTCTCCAGCCCTCTCAAACTTTCAGAAATCATACAAATCATCCAAAAGAGATAATAATAGGTATAAACAAGAGGAAACAGAGATATGACATGCAAGTAAACCTGTGACTGGGTACAAGACAGCAAATAGCGGCCAATTTAACAAGAACCCGACTAATAAGGGTCCCAACAATGATATCATATGGCCTAAGCATGGTTTTTAACAAGAATGACAGTCAAAATTCTAGAAGACACAGAGAACAGGTAATTAACAATAGGCTATTGGACTTTACAGTCTCACGGGACGGACCAAGTCACAATCCCCCATGGTGCACGCCCACACGCCCGTCACCTAGCATGTGCGTCACCTCCAAAATAGTCACATCATAAAAAAATCCAGGATTTCATACCCTTAAGACCCGATTTAAAACTGTTACTTAACTCAAACTGCACAAAATCCTACTCCGAAATGCCTTTGCCCCTCGAATCAAACTCCAAATGCCCCTGAATCTTGCCACAAGAAGTACGATATAATTAATATAGCCAAAAGGAATCAATTCCACAAGAAAAACACGAAATCGTAAGCCAAAATCCAAAATAGGCTCAAACTGGCCCCCGGGACCACATCTCGAAATCCAAAAAAAGTCACAAAATATGAACACCCATCCACTCACGAGTCCGACCATACAAGAATTACTCGAATCCAACTTCAAATCACCTTCCAAAACTCGAAAAGTTTAGCCTATGAAGTTTGTATCATTTTCCCCCAAATTTACCACTCAAATCCCTAGTTAGATGATGAAAATAGCAATAGATTCATGAAATATAGTCCAATCCGAGTTAGAATTACTTACCCCCAACAATATTCATGAAGAAACCTTGAAACATAGCCTCACACCGAGCTCTCAAAGTCCCAATATCGAAATGGAAATCAAATCCTTGAAATCCAATTTTCTGCCTAGTTCTTCCGCATCTGCGGGCATTCTGTCGCACCTGCGACGCCGCACCTGTGGAATTTCCCTCGCACGTACGGAAATGACTTAAGGGAATGGGTCCGCATATGCGAGCAAGTGGTTGCACCTGCGAACAAAGGTCTACTTATGCGATCTTCCCCTTCATCTCACTCTCCGCATCTGTGGAGCTTCAAACGCATCTGCGGGCTCGAAGATGCAGCAATTCCCTCGCACCTGCGACCCCTAGCCATATCTTCAACTCCCCCTTCTATGCTCCTTCATCCACACGTGTGAGTACACACCTGCAGTCTCCCCACCGCAGGTGCGAAACCACCAGATATCAGAAGGCTTCAGCCATTTGCCTAAGTTCCAAATGCAAACCGTTAAGCATCTGAAACACACCCGAGGCCCCAGGGACCTCAACCAAATATACCAACAAGTCCTAAAATACCATACAAACTTAGTTGATCCCTCACAACATGTCAAGAAACAACAAAAACATGAATAACCCTCCAATCCAAATTTAATGAACTTCAAAATTTCCAAATTTCTACAACTGATGTCGAATCATACCAAACCGTGTCTGATTGACCTTAAATTGGGCACACAAGTCACATTCAACGTTACAGACTTACTGCAACTTTTGGAATCGGGATCCAACCCAGATATCAAAAAGTTCACTTCCGGTCAAAATCTCCAAAAAATTTGACTTTTGCCATTGCAAGCCTAAATTAGCTACAGACCTCAAATTCACAGTTCGAACACGCTCCTAAGCCCAAAATCACCCAACAAAGCTAACAAAACTTATGGAAATCCATTTCGGAGTCGTCTTCACATAATTCCGACTATGGTCAAAATCCTAAAACTTAAGCTTCCATTTTAGGGACTAAGTGTCCCAAAACACTTTGAAACCAAACATAAGACCTCCCGGCATGTCACATAAGCAGAAACAAATACGGGGGAAGCATTAAATAGGGGATTGGGGCTAATACACTCAAAACAACCGGCCGGGTCATTACATGTTTAAGGTGGAAAAATGGTCAGGTCATTACGTGGAGATATTCTACATTTATGGTGATGATACTATAATTTATGTAAGGCTAAAGAAAGGCAACTATTATATCTGAGGGTTTTACGTTACAGGTTTTAGAGCTACTATCGTGACTCCACATTAATCGTCCAAGAATAACTATTTGGTCATGGTAGTTTATTTTGGGCAATGTGGACATTTCAACACCCTCTTTCTTGGGCTGCATTTGGGAGAAAATTCAGGACAATGGAGTCTAGAAGAAATGAGAAAAAGCCGGTGCCTTTGGAAGAAGCAATAGTCTCTTTTGGGAAAGATTGACTTTGATTAGTATATCCCCTAACCTATTGATCATGTTGCATATTCCAGATAGAGCTGAGAATCTTAATACACTAAGAAATGATTTTCTATGGGAAGATAATCAGGATAGGAAGGAGGTGCACTTAGTGTAATGTACAGCATTCTTAAAGTATGGTTGTCGAAGGGTAAAGAACTTATGACTGCATAATAATAGTCTCTTATTCAAATATGGTTGGGGGTTTAATGTTTGAACAAAAGAATTGTGTGAAAAAGGTGCTAAAATGGGGCATAAAATGAATAGTGTGCTAGATCAGGTACCTTATGCTATAGATCTGCCACGTTATGTCTCATTCCGGGGTAACTGGAATGTCCTTAGGAGGAACTAGAATGACTTGGATATTGATAGAGTTAATTTTCTGTTGGAACAGTAAAGAAGGTGTGCTTGATTATGTGTCTCTGGTAGAGTATCTCATTTGGGGGATTGGATTCAGAAAATTCAATGACTGGAAGAATAGTAATGTTACTCTTCTTATCGAAAATTTAAAGGAGGTGAGGTTGATTGAAGACCAAAGTGATTCTTTAAATTGGATGACTGGAGGGGAAGTTAAATTTACTGTNAAATTCAATGACTGGAAGAATAGTAATGTTACTCTTCTTATCGAAAATTTAAAGGAGGTGAGGTTGATTGAAGACCAAAGTGATTCTTAAATTGGATGGCTCGAGTGGAAATTAAAGTTTCTATAAGGTCATGTTTGAGACAATTGTCAATAGACTTAGAGGAAGATATGGAAAAATAGTGAGCCAATAACAGTGACTTGATTTGCTTGGATCGTCCTACACTATACTTGCTGCTTTACACGACACAATTTGCAAAAAAGAGGCTTTAAACTGTACATGTCCTTTTTTTTGGTGATAGAACACGTTTTGAGAAGTCTATGGAAACAGTTCACATCCACTTGCATTGTAAAAATATGTGCAAAATGTGGTGCATGTTCCTGAACCTTTATGGGGAACAGTAGTTGATGCTAGTTAATTTTGAACTTGAATTGTCCAGCTGATTTACTATTATATGTTGTGTCATTTTCGTCTGTTACTATATAACATTGTTGTTGCTATTGTTTGTTGCTTGGTTTCTTTTTTATCACTGCTCCTTGAGTCGAGGGTCTATCGGAAACAACCTCTCTATCTTTATGTGGTAGGGGTAAGGTCTGCGTACACACTATAGAATTATATTGGGGTTATTGTTGTTGACGTACCATCCAGTTGGCAAAGATTGAGGAAGGTACTTAAAATATTTGTATTCAATTTTAGTATTATTTGGACTATTTGACTTGAAAAGAATCATAGGTGCTTTTAGTGGAAAACAAAGCATCTATCTTTAGTTTAGATATCAACAAAACAGGAAATATTGCTGTAACATGAATTTTGTAAGTTGTATAGAGGCAGTACGGGAGTTTCTCGTCTGCACACACTTAAGAAATTAAATCCAGTGGATCTTTTGTACTTAGTAAGTATATTCTTGTTGCTCTAGTTATGTGAATAAAATTACTTACAAAAAAAGATTAATAAAATAATAAACTAGACTATTTTATTCCCTTCTTGATCTCTTGTTCGTTGTATAAGGCGATCATATAAAGAAACTATGATGTGATATTATTTCTTTTATATCATGTGCAATATTTCCAACTTTCTTGGGGTTGAAGCATAGTTGTTGTTGTGTTTTAATATTTAACTGTTTCGACATATAACTTTACATTAAAGCATTAAGTGGTAGAAATATCAAAAAGGAAAATAATGAATTAATTTGTAGGAAACTAAAAATGCCCTCTAATGTATGGCACAATTATTATTTTGGTGATGAACAAACAATTTCCTTTTATTACGAATTTCTGAAACATTCTTAATTATCAAAGAGATGCTTGATTTCCACTACATTTTTATTTATTATTTCTGGGTATCTATTTCCTTTTCTGAAAAACTTTTGAAATCTTTCAGTTATGAGAAATGTCTGATTTCTATAATGTTTATTTATTTATTTATTAATTCTAGTTATCTATTTTCGGTCTGAAAAGACAGAAAGTCATTGCTCGTGATCTGCCAAAACATTTTACATTTTTATTTTGACCGCATATCCAGTGGCTGGTTTGGGTTCACTGGTGCGGACACCTGGGCTCGGATGCGCATCCACAGGCACGAGTGTTATTTTGCAGAAGCAGAACTGTAAGGAACTTGTGAAAGACCGTAGGTGCGACCGAGCCTCTGCAGAAGCGGGCTTGCAGGTGCGAGCATTTTGTCCGCTGAAGCGGAATTTCATGAAATTTGTTGGAGTCGCATCTGCGATGGATATTTCCGCAGGTGCGACAGTCCGCAAAAGCGAAATTGCTGGGCACAAAAGGAGGTGTTCTAGAGTTTTTATCTTATTTTCATCTTTTAGACCTAGAGAGCTCAGTTTATGGCGATGTTTTGAGGGATTTTCTAGGAAATCATTGGGGTAAGTGATTCTAACCCGAATTTGGCTATATTACATGAATACATTGTTATTTTTATCATCTATTTAGTGATTCGACTTGGAACTTTTTAGGAAAAATTGTGAAACTTCTTAAACTAAATTTGAGGATTTGAAAGGCGATTTGGAGTCAGATTTGAGTAATTCTTATTTGGTTAGACTTGTTATCAAATAGGTGTTCGGATTTTGTAAGTTTGGTCAGGTTCCGAGACGCGAATGCGGGGTTGACCTTTTGGGTTAACTTTGTGTTTCTTTTTAAAGATTGCAACTTTGTTGTTCAGAATAGCTTTCTATAGTTTGTATTTACGGTATGAAGTTGTTTTGGATAAATTCGAGCCGTTCAGAGTTGGATAATCGTGGGAAAGGCTTACTAGTGGGTTGAGTTAGCATGTTTTGAGGTAAATGCCTTGTCTAACTTTGTGTGGGGGAATTACCCCATAGGGTTGGTGTTGTTTTGTGTTAATTGTGATATGTGGAAGCCGTGTACGCAAGGTGATGAGTGTGTACACGGGCTAAATGTCATCATTGACCTGTTTTAGCTATGCAGTTTCATTTCATGCCTTTAATTGAGTTGCCATAATTGTTATATTCATCATCTTTAGTCTATCTTCAAATGCTTTACTTGTCATCCTTAATACTTGTCTTAACACTTGCTAATTGTCTTCACATGTTTAGTTGAAGTTATTGTCCTCTCTATTCCTTGTTCATTATTTAACCAATGAGTCCCTTACTTGAAGTTGCTATTTCTTTGAATATTTTGGTGAATTTGGTATTGAGTTTTAAAGGTCATAGTTCAGATTGAGGTAATGTTGTAAACTGTTGAAATACCATTTTTGTGGAGTTATTCACTTTCAGCCGCTATTGTTGAGACTCATGTGCATATAGTGGTTTAGCCATGGGCTATTTATTTTGGAAACACTATTATTATTGACTGTTTTGGCAATTTGTGATATTGGGCACTTGAGGTACAATTTGTGATATGTAGTGATATTGATACGCATGTGGTGGTATTAGGATTAGGGTCGAAACGCATGCGGTGAGATAAGTTGTGCTTGATACGCGTGTTGCTAGCAGGGGAACTACTAGTAGCCACACAGTTTGATAAGATGGGCTAAAACGCGGGAAGTTATTTCGGGAAAAATGATTTTCAAAACTAAATGCAATACTCCCATGGTGATTTAAGGAAAGATTATGATTTTTTAGTGATATGAGACTATGCAGTGGTACCTCGGTAGTGATTCTTATTTATACCTTTCTATTACATCACTTGTGTTTTGGTTGCTTTGTGTCCTTGGCGTATTACTCCTTGTTTTCTTCCGTGATGCCTTAATTGCCTTAGTTTAATATAGCTATTCTTAGTATATTTTCTTCATTGTTTCATTTCCATTGTTTATCATTATCACACTGTCATATACCTATTCAGTTTTCTTATTTATTCCAGTAGGGTCTTGACCCGACCTCGTCACTACTCTACCGAGGATATACTTGGCACTTACTGGGTAACGTTGTGGTTTACTCATGCTACGCTTCTACATATCTTTTTGTGTAGATCCAGGTACCTCTTACCAGCCTAGGCACCAGTGAGTAGAGTTCAGATTTGGAGACTTCAAGGTATACCTGCCGGCGTCCGCGTGCCTCGGAGATACCCTTCATCTAGTTTTACTTCATTTTCCCTTTTTATAGATACTGTTGTATAAGGATGTCCAGTATACTCTTGTAGTGCTTGTGANTATAAGGATGTTCAGTATACTCTTGTAGAGCTTGCGACTTGATATCACCAAAGTTTGGGAGTATTATTCTGTTGAGTTGCGAAGTACTTTTATGATAGTTGTTGAGTTATTTGAATGTTTTTATCATTTTCTCAGTTAAATTCTGCATGAATATTAGGCTTACCTACTCTTAGAGTCTAGGTGAAATCACGACATCCTACGGAGGTAAATTAGGACAGTGACAAGTTGATATCAGAGCCGTAGGTTAGTAGGTGTTACGAGTCAAGAGCACATTTAGTAGAGGCTCACGGATCCGAACGGAGACTTGTGTACTTATCTTTGAGAGGCTATGGAACTATTAGGAGATTTCACTTCTTTGATCCCTTATCATGCGAATTTGTTGACTTCAGATTTCTGAATCTATGTCTTTCTATTCTCTAACAGATGGTGAGGACACGCACTGCTAGATTCGTCGATTAGATACTCGCCCTCTTCTAGAGTCGCGAGAGGCCTGAGGCGAGGGCGGGGAAAGGCTAAGGAGGGGAATGTAGTGCAGCCAGAGCAGTTGCCTAAGCTACGACAGAGGAGCCACCAGTAGATCTAGTTGAAAGTTAGGCACTTGCGGCGCATGTTGATACCCCTGTACTTCGGGAGACGCTCGCCCAATGCTTGAGCATATTTGGTACTCTAGCTCAAGCGGGGTTGATTTCACTTGCACCGGCAACATCTTAGGCTGGGGGAGGAGCACAGATTCCCATGGCCCGTACCCCAAAGTAGCGATTCCATGTAGAGCAGGTACCAAAGGTTATACCAGTGCAGCCGGTTGTCCCAGTTCAGCCCGAGGTTAGGTGCAACAACATATGAGGAGGAGCAGCTGAGGCTTGAGTGGTATAAGAAATACCATCCTTCTACTTTCAGTAGCCTAGTTACAGAGGACGCACATGGCAATCTGGAGAAGTGCCACCGAATTCCCCATACCATGGGTATAGTGGAGACGAGCGGGGTTGCTTTCACTACTTTCCAGCTATCGGGACCAGCATACCACTAGTGGCAGGATTGGGAGGAGGGTAGCCCCGTCGAGGCAACTTCACTCACATGGGCTCCGTTTTTAGAGATATTCCTGA
>AWOL01S0142011.1:20660-36480 GCA_000715115.1 Nicotiana otophora
GGAAGGCGTGGGCTATAGCACGCGAAAATATGAGAATCAGGCGAAATTCTAGTATTTTGGCCATAAAGCTCAAAAAACGAGGAACGGTCAGTGAGGGACTGTGATTATGGTTCTTTAGGTCATATTTGATGGCCCGAAAAATTTTTAGGCAATCCGAGTCCAGGGGGCCCGGCCGACTCGGAAGGCGTGGGCTATAGCACACGAAAATATGGGAATCGGGCGGAATTCTAGTTTTTTGGCCGTAAAACGCAAATAAATAAGGAATGGTCATGGATGGGCGACGATTATGGTTTCTTAGGTCGTATTTGATAGACCAAAAAATTTTAGGCGATCGGGGTGCGGGATACCCGGACCCATTCAGAAGGCGTGGGCTATAGCACTCGAAAATATGGGAATCAGGCGAAATTCTAATTTTCTGGCCGTAAAACACAAAAACACGAGGAATGGTCATGGCGGGTAAGTGACTATGGTTGCTTATGTCGTATTTGATGACCCAGAAAAATTTTAGGCGATTCGGGTTTGGGGGCCCTGCCCACTAGGAAGGCGTGGGCTATAGCATACGAAAATATGGGAATCGGGCGGAATTCTAATTTTTTCGCGGTAAATGCAAGACAATGAGGAACGGTCATGAAAGCATCGTGACAATGGTACTTTAGGTTGTATTTGATGGCCCGGAAAAATTTTAGGCGATACGGGTCCTGGGGGCTACCCACTCGCAAGGCGTGGGTATAACACACGAGAATATGGAAATCAAGCGAAATTCTTGTTTTTTGGTCGTAAAACGCAAAATAACGAGGAATGGTCATGGATGGACGGCGACTATGGTTTCTTAGGTCGTATTTGATAGACCGAAAATTTTTAGGCGATCGGGCGTGGGCTATAGCACTCGAAAATATGGGAATCGGGCAGAATTCTAGTTTTTTGGCCGTAAAACGCAAAAACACGAGGAACGGTCATTGCGGGGCGGTGACTATAGTTCCTTAGGTTGTATTTGATGACCCGGAAAAATATTAGGTGATCCGATTTCGTGAGGCTCGGGCCCACTCGGAAGGCGTGGGCTATAGCTCATGAAAATATGGGAATCAGGCGGAATTCTAGTCTTTGGCCGTAAAATACAAAACCCGAGGAACGATCATGCGGGGCGGTGACTATGGTTCTTAGGTCCTATTTGATGGCCCAGAAAAATTTTAGGCGATCCGGGTACGGGGTTGCCCGGGCCCACTCGGAAGGAGTGGACTATAGCACACAGAAATATTGGAATCACGTGGAATTCTAGTTGTTTGGCCATAAAACGCAGAAAATGAGGCACGATCATGGCGGGGCAGTGACTATGGTTCCTTAGATCGTATTTGATGGCCCGAAAATATTTTAGGCGATCGGGGTCTGGGGGTCCCGGGACCACTTGGATGGCGTGGGCTATAGCAAACAAAAATATGGGAATCGGGCGGAATTCTAGTGTTTTGGCCGTAAAATACAAAAAATGAGGGAAGTCCATGGCGGGGCGCTGTCTATGGTTCCATAGGTCATATTCGATATCTCGGAAAAATTTTAGGCGATCTGGCTGCGGGGGGTCCTCTCCACTGGGAAGGCGTGGGCTATAGCACGCCAAAATATGGGAATTAGGCAAAATTCTAGTTTTTTTGCCGTAAAACGCAAACAAACGAGGAACGGTCAGGCCAGGGTGGTGACTATGGTTCTTTAGGTCGTATTTGATGGCCCGAATATTTTTTAGGCGATACGTGTCCGGGGGACCCGGCCCACTCGGAAGGCGTGGGCTATAGCACACTAAAATATGAGAATCGGGCGGAATTATAGTTTTTTGGCCGTAAAACGCAAAAAATGAGGCATGATCATGGTGGGGCAGTGACTATGGTTTCTTAGGTCATATTTGATGGCCCGAAATATTTTTAGGCGATCGGGGTCGAGGGGTCCCGGGACCACTTGGATGGCGTGGGCTATAGCACACAAAAATATGGGAATCGGGCGGAATTCTAGTTTTTTGGCCGTAAAATGCCAAAAATGAGGGGATTTCATGGCGGGGCGGTGTCTATGGTTCCTGAGGTCGTATTGTATGTTCTGGAAAAATTTTAGGCGATCCGGCTGCTGGGAGTCCTATCCAGTGGGAAGGCGTGGTCTATAGCATGCGCAAATATGGGAATCAGGAGAAATTCTATTGTTTTGCCGTAAAACGCAAAAGAATGAGGAACGGTCAGGGCGGGGCGGTGACTATGGTTCATTAGGTCGTATTTGATGGCCCGAAAAAATTTTAGGCGATCCGAGTTCGGGGGACTCAGCCCACTCGGAAGGCGTGGGCTATAGCACACGAAAATATTAGAATCGGGCGAAATTCTAGTTTTTTGGCTGTAAAACGCAAAACAACGAGGAACGGTCATGACGGCGCGGTGAAAATGGTTCTTTAGGTTGTATTTGATGGCCCCGAAAAGTTTTAGGCGATCTGGGTCTGGGGGGCCTCCACTCGGAAGGCATGGGCTACAACACACAAAAATATGGGAATCATGCGCAATTCTTGTTATTTGGCCGTAAAACGCACAAAAATGAGGAATGGTCATGGATGGGTGGCGACTATGGTTTCTTAGGTCGTATTTGATAGCTCACAAAAATTTTAGACGATCGGCGTCCGGGAAGCCCGGACCCACTCGGAAGGCGTGGGCTATAGCTCACACAAATATGGAAATCGGGCGGAATTCTAGTGTTTTGGCCATAAAATGCAAAACATGAGGAACGAAAATAGCGGTGCGGTGACTATGCTTCCTTTGGTCGTATTGCATGGCTCGAAAAAATTTTTGGCGTTCCGGGTCTTGGGGGCCCGGGCCCACTCGGAAGGCATGGGCTATAGCACACGAAAATATAGGAATCACGTGGAATTCTAGTTTTTTGGCCGTACAACACAAAAAAATGAGGAACAGTTGTGGCAGGGCGGTGACTATGGTTCCTTAGGTCCTATTTGATGGCCCGGAAAAATTTAAGGCGATTCGGGTCCGGGGTTGCCCGGGCCCACTCGGAAGGAGTGGGCTATAGCACACGGAAATATGGGCATCACGCAGAATTCTAGTTTTTTTGCCGTAAAACACAAAATATGTGGAACGCTCATGGCAGGGCAGTGACTATGGTTCTTTAGGTCATATTCGATGGCCCGGAAAAATTTTAGGCGATCCGAGTTCGGGGGACTCGGCCCACTCGGAAGGCGTGGGCTATAGCACACGAAAATATTAGAATCGGGCGGAATTCTAGTTTTTTGGCTGTAAAACGCAAAACAACGAGGAACGGTCATGACAGCGCGGTGAAAATGGTTCTTTAGGTTGTATTTGATGGCCCCGAAAAGTTTTAGGCGATCTGGGTCTGGGGGGCCTCCACTCGGAAGGCATGGGCTACAACACACAAAAATATGGGAATCATGCGCAATTCTTGTTATTTGGCCGTAAAACGCACAAAAATGAGGAATGGTCATGGATGGGTGGCGACTATGGTTTCTTAGGTCGTATTTGATAGCTCACAAAAATTTTAGACGATCGGCGTCCGGGAAGCCCGGACCCACTCGGAAGGCGTGGGCTATAGCTCACACAAATATGGAAATCGGGCGGAATTCTAGTGTTTTGGCCATAAAATGCAAAACATGAGGAACGAAAATAGCGGTGCGGTGACTATGCTTCCTTTGGTCGTATTGCATGGCTCGAAAAAATTTTTGGCGTTCCGGGTCTTGGGGGCCCGGGCCCACTCGGAAGGCATGGGCTATAGCACACGAAAATATAGGAATCACGTGGAATTCTAGTTTTTTGGCCGTACAACACAAAAAAATGAGGAACAGTTGTGGCAGGGCGGTGACTATGGTTCCTTAGGTCCTATTTGATGGCCCGGAAAAATTTAAGGCGATTCGGGTCCGGGGTTGCCCGGGCCCACTCGGAAGGAGTGGGCTATAGCACACGGAAATATGGGCATCACGCAGAATTCTAGTTTTTTTGCCGTAAAACACAAAATATGTGGAACGCTCATGGCAGGGCAGTGACTATGGTTCTTTAGGTCATATTCGATGGCCCGGAAAAATTTTAGGCGATCCGAGTTCGGGGGACTCGGCCCACTCGGAAGGCGTGGGCTATAGCACACGAAAATATTAGAATCGGGCGGAATTCTAGTTTTTTGGCTGTAAAACGCAAAACAACGAGGAACGGTCATGACAGCGCGGTGAAAATGGTTCTTTAGGTTGTATTTGATGGCCCCGAAAAGTTTTAGGCGATCTGGGTCTGGGGGGCCTCCACTCGGAAGGCATGGGCTACAACACACAAAAATATGGGAATCATGCGCAATTCTTGTTATTTGGCCGTAAAACGCACAAAAATGAGGAATGGTCATGGATGGGTGGCGACTATGGTTTCTTAGGTCGTATTTGATAGCTCACAAAAATTTTAGACGATCGGCGTCCGGGAAGCCCGGACCCACTCGGAAGGCGTGGGCTATAGCTCACACAAATATGGAAATCGGGCGGAATTCTAGTGTTTTGGCCATAAAATGCAAAACATGAGGAACGAAAATAGCGGTGCGGTGACTATGCTTCCTTTGGTCGTATTGCATGGCTCGAAAAAATTTTTGGCGTTCCGGGTCTTGGGGGCCCGGGCCCACTCGGAAGGCATGGGCTATAGCACACGAAAATATAGGAATCACGTGGAATTCTAGTTTTTTGGCCGTACAACACAAAAAAATGAGGAACAGTTGTGGCAGGGCGGTGACTATGGTTCCTTAGGTCCTATTTGATGGCCCGGAAAAATTTAAGGCGATTCGGGTCCGGGGTTGCCCGGGCCCACTCGGAAGGAGTGGGCTATAGCACACGGAAATATGGGCATCACGCAGAATTCTAGTTTTTTTGCCGTAAAACACAAAATATGTGGAACGCTCATGGCAGGGCAGTGACTATGGTTCTTTAGGTCATATTCGATGGCCCGGAAAAATTTTAGGCGATCCGAGTTCGGGGGACTCGGCCCACTCGGAAGGCGTGGGCTATAGCACACGAAAATATTAGAATCGGGCGGAATTCTAGTTTTTTGGCTGTAAAACGCAAAACAACGAGGAACGGTCATGACAGCGCGGTGAAAATGGTTCTTTAGGTTGTATTTGATGGCCCCGAAAAGTTTTAGGCGATCTGGGTCTGGGGGGCCTCCACTCGGAAGGCATGGGCTACAACACACAAAAATATGGGAATCATGCGCAATTCTTGTTATTTGGCCGTAAAACGCACAAAAATGAGGAACGGTCATGGATGGGTAGCGACTATGGTTTCTTAGGTCGTATTTGATAGCTCACAAAAATTTTAGACGATCGGGGTCCGGGAAGCCCGGACCCACTCGGAAGGCGTGGGCTATAGCTCACAAAAATATGGGAATCGGGCGGAATTCTAGTGTTTTGGCCATAAAATGCAAAACATGAGGAACGCAAATGGCGGTGCGGTGACTATGCTTCCTTTGGTCGTATTTCATGGCTCGAAAAAATTTTTGGCGTTCCGGGTCTTGGGGGCTCGGGCCCACTCGGAAGGCATGGGCTATAGCACACGAAAATATAGGAATCACGTGGAATTCTAGTTTTTTGGCCGTACAACACAAAAAAACGAGGAACAGTTGTGGCAGGGCGGTGACTATGGTTCCTTAGGTCCTATTTGATGGCCCAGAAATATTTAAGGCAATTCGGGTTCGGGGTTGCCCGGGCCCACTCGGAAGGAGTGGGCTATAGCACACGAAAATATGGGCATCAGGCAGAATTCTAGTTTTTTTGCCGTAAAACGCAAAATATGTGGAACGATCATGGCAGGGCAGCGACTATGGTTCGTTAGGTCATATTTGATGGCCCAAAAAAATTTTAGGCGATCCGAGTCCGGGGGGTCCGGCCCACTTGAAAGGCGTGGGCTATAGCACACGATAATATGGGAATCGGGCGCAATTCTAGTCGTTTGGCCAAAAAATGCAAATAATGAGGCACGCTCATGGCGGGGCAGTGACTATGGTACCTTAGTTCGTACTGGATGGCCCGGAAAACTTTTAGGCGATCGGGTTTCGGGGATCCCGGGACCACTGGGAAGGCGTGGGCTATAGCATACGAAAAATATGGAAATCGGGCAGATTTTTAGTTTGTTGGCCGTAAAACGCAAAAACACGAGGAACGGTCATGGCGGGGAGGTGACTATGGTTCCTTAGGTCGTATTTGATGACCCGGAAAAATATTAGGCGATCCGGTTCCGGGGGGCCCGGGCCCACTCGGTAGGCGTGGGCTATAGCTCACGAAAATATGGGAATCGGGCGAAATTCTAGTGTTTTGGCTGTAAAATGCAAAAGTCGAAGAACGATCATGGCGGGGTGGTGACTATGGTTCCTTAGGTCCTATTTGATGGCCTGGAAAAATTTTAGGCGATCCGTGTCCGGGGTTGCCCGGGCCCACTCGGAAGGAGTGGACTATAGCACACGAAAATATTGGAATCACGTAGAATTCTAGTATTTTGGCCGTAAAACGCAAAAAATGAGGAACGATCAGGGCGGGGCGGTGACTCTGATTCTTTAGGTCGTATTTGATGGCCCACAATATTTTAGGCGATCCGAGTCTGGGGGCCCGACTCACTCGGAAGGCGTGGGCTATAGCACACAAAAATATGGGAATCGAGCGGAATTCTAGATCTTTGGCCGAAAAATGCAAATAATGAGGAACGATTATGGCGGGGAAGTGACTATGGTTCCTTAGGTTGTATTTGATGGCCCAGAAAAGTGTTAGGCGATCGGGGTCCGGTGGTACCGGGACCGCTTAGATGGCGTGGGCTTTACGACACAAAAATATGAAAATCAGGCGGAATTCTAGGTTTTTGGCCGTCAAATGCATAAAAAGAGGGAAGTTCATGGCGGGGAGGTCTCTATGGTTCCTTAGGCCGTATTTGATGTCCCGAAAAAATTTTAGGCAATCCGGCTGTGGGGGGTCCTATCCACTGGGAAGGCGTGGGCTATAGCACGCGAAAATATGGGAATCAGGCGAAAGTCTAGTTTTTTGGTCGTTAAATGCACAAAAACGAGGAATGGTCAGGGCAGGGCAGTGACTATGGTTTTTTAGGTCGTATTTGATGGCCTGAAAAGATTTTAGGGGATCTGAGTCCGGGGGCCCGGCCCACTCGGAAGGTGTGGGCTATAGCACACGAAAATATGGGAATCGGGCAGAATTCTAGTTTTTTAGCCGTAAAACGCAAACAATGAGGCACGATCATGGCGGGGCAGTGATTATGATTCCTTAGGTCATATTTGATGGCCCAAAAACTTTTTAGGCGATCGGGGTCTGGGGGTCCCGGGACCACTTGGATGGCGTGGGCTATAGCACACAAAAATATAGGAATCGGGCGGAATTCTAGTTTTTTGGCTGTAAGATGCAAACAATGAGGGAAGTTCATGGCGGGGCAGTGTCTATGGTTCCTTAGGTCGTAATTAATGTCCCGAAAAACTTTTAGGCGATCCGGCTCCGGGGGGCCCGGGCCCACTCTGAAGGCGTGGGCTATAGCACGCAAAAATATGGGAACCAAGCGAAATTCTAGTATTTTGGCCGTAAAACAAAATGAAATGAGAAACGGTCAGGGCGGGGCGGTGACTATGGTTCTTTAGGTCGTATTTGATGACCTGGAAAAATTTTAGGCGATCCGATTTCGTGGAGCCCGGCCCACTCGGAAGGCGTGGGCTATAGCACACGAAAATATGGGAATCGGGCAGAATTATAGTTTATTGTTTTGTAAAACGAAAAAAATGAGGCACGATCATGGCGGGGCAGTGACTATGGTTCATTAAGTCGTATTTGATGGCCCAAAAACTTTTTAGGCGATCGGGGTCCGGGGCCCCGGGACCACTTGGTTGGCGTGGGCTATAGCACACAAAAATATGGGAATCGGGCAGAATTCTAGTTTTTTTGCCGTAAAATGCAAAAAATGAGGGAAGTTCATGGCGGGGCGGTGTCTATGGTTCCTTAGGTCGTATTGTATGTTCTAGAAAAATTTTAGGCGATCCGGCTGCGGGGGTCCTATCCAGTAGGAAGGCGTGGGCTATAGCACGCGAAAATATGGGAATCAGGAGAAATTCTAGTTTTTTTGCCGTAAAACGCAAAAGAATGAGGAACGGTCAGGGCGGGGCGGTGACTATGGTTCTTTAGGTCGTATTTGATGGCCCAGAAAAATTTTAGGTTATCCGAGTCCGGGGGACTCAGCATGCTCGGAAGGCATGGGCTATAGCACACAAAAATATTAGAATCGGGCGGAATTCTAGTTTTTTGGCCGTAAAACGCAAAACAACGAGGAACGGTAATGACAACGCAGTGAAAATGGTTCTTTAGGTTTTATTTGATGGCCCCAAATATTTTAGGCGATCCGGGTCTGTGGGGCCTACCCACTCAGAGGGCATGGGCTATAACACACTAAAATATGGGATCATGAGCAATTCCTGTTATTTGGCCGTACAACACACAAAAATGAGGAACGATCATGGATGGGTGGCGACTATGGTTTCTTAGGTCGTATTTGATAGCTCGCAAAAATATTAGGCGATCTGGGTTTGGGATGCCCGGACCCACTCGGAGGGTATGGGCTATAGTTCACGAAAATATGGGAATCGGGCGGAATTTAAGTGTTTTATCCGTAAAACGCACAACCTGAGGAACGAAAATGACAGGGCGGTGACTATGGTTTCTTTGGTCGTATTTAATGGCCGAAAACTTTTTAGGCGATCCGGGTCTTGGGGGCCCGGGCCCACTCGGAAGGCGTGAGCTATAACACACGAAAATATCGGAATCACGTGGAATTCTAGTTTTTTGGCCGTAAAACGCAAAAAAATGAGGAACGGTCGTGGCAGGGCGGTGACTACGGTTCCTTAGGTCCTATTTGATGGCCCAGAAAAATTTTAGGCGATTCGGGTCGGGGGTTGCCCGGGCCCACTCGGAAGGAGTGGGCTATAGCACACAAAAATATGGGCATAAGGCAGAATTCTAGTTTTTCGGCCGTAAAACGCAAAAACTGTGGAACGATCATGGCGGGGCGGTGACTATGGTCCTTTAGGTCGTATTTGATGGCCCGAAAAAATTTTATGCGATCCGAGTCCAGGGGCCCAACCCACTCGGAAGGCGTGGAGTATAGCACACGAAAATATGGGAATCGGGCGGAATTCTAGTTGTTTTGTCGCAAAACGCAAATAGTGAAGCACGATCATGGCGAGACAGTGACTACGGTTCCTAAGGTCATATTGGATGGCCCGGAAAAGTTTTAGGCGATCGGGTTTCGGGGATCCCGGGACCACTGGGAAGGCGTGAGCTATAGCATACGAAAATATGAAAATCGGGCGGAATTCTGATATTTTGGCAGTAAAACGCAAAACAACGAGGAACGGTCATGACAGCTTCATGACAATGGCTCTTTAGGTTGTATTTGATGGCTCGGAAAACTTTTAGGCGATCCGGGTCCGGGGGACTACCCACTCGAAAGGCGTGGGCTATAACACATGAGAATATGGGAATCAGGCGAAATTCTTGTTTTTTGGCCGTAAAACACAAAATAACGAGGAATGGTCATGGAAGGGCGGCGATTATGATTTCTTAGGTTGTATTTGATAGACCGAACAATTTTAGGCGATCGGGGTCCGGGATGCCCGGACCCACTCAGAAGACTTGGGCTATAACACTCGAAAATATGGGAATCGGGCAGAATTCTAGTTTTTTGGCCGTAAAACACAGAAAATGAGGAACGATCATGGCGGGCGATGACTATGGTTCCTTAGGTCGTATTTGATGGCCCGAAAAATTTTAGGCGATCCGAGTCTGGGGGGCCCGGCTCACTCGGAAGGCGTGGGCTATAGCACACGAAAATATGGGAATCGAGCGAAATTCTAGTTGTTTGGCCGAAAAACACAAATAATGAGGCACGATCATGGCGGGGAAGTGACTATGGTTCCTTAGGTTGTATATGATGTCCCGGAAAAGTTTTAGGCGATCGGGGTCCGGTGGTCCTGGGACCATTTAGATGGCGTGGGCTATAGGACACAAAAATATGGGAATCATGCGGAATTCTAGTTTTTTGGCCGTAAAATGAAAAAAATGAGGGAAGTTCATAACGGGGCGGTGTCTATGGTTCCTTAGGTCGTATGTGATGTCCCAAAAAAAGTTTAGGCAATCCAGCTGCGGGGGGTCCTATCCACTGGGAAGGCATGGGCTATAGCACGCGAAAATATGGGAATCAGGCGAAATTCTAGTTTTTTGGCCGTAAAATGCAAAAAATGAGGAAAGGTCAGGGCAAGGCGGTGACTATGGTTCTTTATGTCGTATTTGATGGCCCGAAAATTTTTTAGGCGATCTTAGTCCGGGGGGGCCGGCCCACTCGGAAGGTGTGGGCTATAGCACACGAAAATATGGAAAGCAGGCGGAATTCTAGTTCTTTAGCTGTAAAACACAAATAATGAGGCACGATCATGGCAGGGCAATGACTATGGTTCCTTAGGTCGTATATGATGGCCCGAAAATATTTTAGGCGATCGGGGTCCGAGGGTCTTGGAACCACTTGGATGTCGTGGGCTATAGCACGCAAAAATATGGGAATCGGGCGGAATTCTAGTTTTTTGGCCGTAAAATACAAATTATGAGGGAAGTTCATGGTGGGGCGGTGTCTATGGTTCCTTAGGTCGTATTTAATGACCCAGAAAAATTTTAGGCGATCTTGTTCCGGGGTGCCCGGGCCCACTCGAAAGGCGTGGAGCACACGAAAATATGGGAATCAGGCGAAATTCTAGTTTTTTGGCCGTAAAACGCAAAACTTGAGGCACGATTATGGCGGGGCAGTGACTATGGTTCCTTAGGTCGTATTTGATGGACCGAAAAGTTTTTAGATGATCGGGGTCCGAGGGTCCCGGGACCACATGGATGGCGTGGGCTATAGCACACAAAAATATGGGAATCGGGCGGAATTCTAGTTTTTTGGCCATAAAATGCATAACATGAGGGAAGTTCATGGCGGGGGCGGGGTCTATGGTTCCTTAGGTTGTATTTTATGTCCCGGAAAAATTTTAGGCGATCCGGCTGCGGGGGGGTCCTATCCACTGGGAAGGCATAGGCAATAGCACACGAAAATATGGGAATCTGGAGAAATTCTAGTTTTTTGGCCGTAAAACGCAAAAAAAAATAGGAACGATCAGGGCGGGGCAGTGACTATGGTTCCTTAGGTCGTATGTGATGGCTCGCAAAAATTTTAGGCGATCGGGGTCCGGGGATCCCGGCACAACTTGGAAGGCATGGGCTATAGCTCACGAATATATGGGAATGAGGCGGAATTGTAGTGTTTTGGTCATAAAACGCAAAACCTAAGGAACGAAAATGGCGGGGCGGTTACTATGGTTCCTTTGGTCGTATTGCATGGCCCGAAAATTTTTAGGCGATCCGGGTCTTGGGGGCCAGGGCCCACTCGAAAGGAGTAGGCTATAGCACACGAAAATATGGGAATCACGTGGAATTCTAGTTTTTTTGCCGTAAAATGCAAAACAAATGAGGAACGGTCATGGCGGCGTAGTGACTGTGGTTCCTTGGGTCGTATTTGATGGCTCGCAAAAATATTAGGCGAACGGGGTCCGGGGGTCCCGGGACAACTTGGAAGGCGTGGGCTATAACTCACGAAAATATGGGAATCGGGCGGAATTCTAGTGTTTTGGCTGTAAAATGCAAAACCTGAGGAACGACAATGGCAGGGCAGTGACTATGGTTCCTTTGGTCGTATTTCATGGCCCGAAAAAGTTTTAGGTGATCGGGGTCCGGTGGTCCCGGGACCACTTAGATGGCGTGGGCTATTGGACACAGAAATATGGGAATCAGGCGGAATTCTATTTTTTTGGCCGTAAAATGCAAAACATAAGGGAAGTTCATGACAGGGTGGTGTCTATGGTTACTTAGGTCGTATTTTATGTCCCTGAAAAGTTTTAGGCAATCCGGCTGCGGGGGGTCCTTTCCACTGGGAAGGCGTGGGCTATAGCACGCGAACATATGGGAAACACGCAAAATTCTAGTTTTTTGGCCGTAAAATAAAAAATAACGAGGAACAGTCAGGGCGGGGCAGTGACTATGGTTCTTTAGGTCATATTTGATGGCCCAAAAAATCTTTAGGCGATCTGAGTTTGGGGGGCCGGCCCACTCGGAAGGCGTGGGCTATAGCACACGAAAATAATAGAATCGGGCGGAATTCTAGTTTTTTGGTCGTAAAACGCAAAAACATGAGGAACGATCATGGCAGGCCGGTAACGATGGTTCTTTAGGTTGTATTTGATGGGCCGAAAAAATTTTAGGCGATCCGAGTCCGGGATGCCCGAACCCACTCGCAAGGCGTGGGCTATGCACTCGAAAATACGGGAATCGGGCGAAATTCTAGTTTTTTGGCCGTAAAATGAACAAACACGAGGAACGGTCGTTGCAGAGCGGTGACTATGGTTCCTTAGGTCATATTTGATGACACGGAAAAATTTTAGGCTATCCGGTTCCGGGGTGCCCGGGCCCACTCGGAAGTCTTGCGCTATAGCACACGAAAATATGGGAATCGGGCAAAATTCTTATTGTTTGGCCGTAAAACGCAATCAAACGAGGAACTGTCATGGCAGGACGGTGACTATGGCTCCTTAGGTCGTATACGATGCCCCGGAAAAATTTTAAACTATGCGGGTCCGGGCGGCACTACCCACTGGGAAGGCGTGGGCTATAGCACACGAAAATATGGGCATCAGGAAGAATTCAAGTTTTTCGGCCATTAAACGCAAAAACACGAGTAACGGTTATGGAGGGGTAGTGACTATGGTCCTTTAGGTCATATTTGATGGCCCTTAAAAATATTAGGCGATCCCGAGTCCGGGGGGCCCGGCCGAATCGTAAGGCGTGGGCTATTGCACACGAAAATATGGGAATCAGGCGGAATTCTTTTTATTTGGCCGTAAAACGCAAAGAATGAGGAACGATCATGGCGAGGCGATGACTATGGTTCCTTAGGTTGTATTTGATGCCCCGAAAAAATTTTAGGCGATCCGGGTCCGGGGGGCCAGGCCCACTCGGAAGGCGTGGGCTATAGCACACGAAACTATGGGAATTCGGTGCAATTCTAGTTTTTTGGCCATAAAATGCAAACAATGAGGAATGATCATGGCACGGCAGTGACTATGGTTCTTTAGGTCCTATTTGATGGCTCGAAAAAGTTTTAGGCAATCCGGGTCCCGAGTTGCCCGGGCCCACTCGGAAGGAGTGGGCTTTAGCACACAAAAATATAGTGATCGGGCGGAATTCTAGTGTTTTGACCGTAAAATGCAAAACCCGAGGATCAATCATGGTGGGGTGGTGAATATGGTTCCTTTGGTCCTATTTGATGGCCGGGAAAAAGTTTAGGCGATCCGGGTCCGGGGTTGCCCGGGCCCACTCGGAAGGAGTGGACTATAGCACATGAAAATATTGGAATCACGTGGAATTCTACTTTGTTTGCCGTAAAACGCAAAACATGAGGAACGATCATGAAGGGACGGTGACTATGGTTCTTTAGGTCGTATTTGATGGCCCAAAAAATTTTAGGCAATCCGAGTCTCGAGGCCCGGCTCACTCGGAAGGATAGCACACAAAAATATGGGAATCGAGCGGAATTCTAGTTGTTTGGCCAAACAATGCAAGTAATTAGGCACGATCATGGCGGGGAAGTGACTATGGTTCCTTAGGTCGTATTTGATGGCCTGGAAAAGTTTTAGGCGATCAGGGTTCGGTGGTCCCGGGACCACTTATATAGCGTGGGCTATAGGACATAATAATATGGGAATCTGGCGGAATTCTAGTTTTTTGGCCGTAAAATGCGAAAAATGAGGGAAGTTCATGGCGGGGCGGTGTCTATGGTTCCTTAGGTCGTATTTGATGTCCCGGAAAAATATTAGGCAATCCGGCTGCGGGGGGTCCTATCCACTCGAAAGGCGTGAGCTATAGCACGCGAAAATATGGGAATCAGGCGAAATCCTAGTTTTTTGGCCGTAAAATGCAAAACAACGAGGAACGGTCAGGGCGGGGCGGTGACTATGGTTCTTTAGGTCGTATTTGATGGCCAGAAAAAACTTTTAGGCGACCTGAGTCTGGGGGGCCTGGCCCACTCGGAAGGCGTGGGCTATAGCACACGAAAATATGGGAATCAGGCGGAATTCTAGTTTTTTAGTCGTAAAAGGCAAACAATGAGGCACGATCATGGCGGGGCAGTGACTATGATTCCTTAGGTCGTATTTGATGGCCCGAAAACATTTTAGGCGATCGGGGTCTGGGGGTCCCGGGACCACTTGGAGGCGTGGGCTATAGCCCACGCCTTCCCAGTGGTAGGGGCCCCTGGAGCCGGATCGTCTAAAATTTTTCAGGGCCATCAAATACGACCTAAGAACCAAAGTCACCGCCCCTCTATGACCTTTTCTCATTTTTTGCAATTTACGGCCAAAAAACTAAAATTCCGCCCGTTTCCCATATTTTCGTGTGCTATAGCCCATGCCTTCCAAGTGGTCCCCGGACCCCCGAAATCCGATCGCCTAAAACGTTTTCGGGCCATCAAATATGACCTAAGGAACCATAGTCACCACCCCGCCATGATCGTTCCTCATATTTTGCGTTTTTCGGCCAAAAAACTAGAATTTCGCTCGATTCCCATATTTTGTGTCTTATAGCCCACGCTTTCCGAGTGGACCGGGCCCCCCAAACTCGGATCGCCTAAAATTTTTCTGGGCCATCAAATACGACCTGAAGAACTATAGTCACCGCCCCGCCATGACCGTTCCATGTTCGACCAGCTATAATAACAAATGCTGATATGTAAAATATAATCTTTCAATCAACTATACTTTCTTATACTTACAAGATTGTGCAACTAGGCTTTGAACCAAGAGAAGATTGCCTTGGTAATTTCCAAAGAAAATGCACATAAAAGAACATGATTTATGTTAATAGCAATATCAGTTCGCTACTGACAAGGATTAAGATACATAATCATGTAGTGGAAAACAAAATGTAGAAGCCTCACCCTCGAGCAATTCCAGTCGCAATTTTCATCCTAATCTCCCAGGTTAGAGGACTAACAGACCCTACATCACCATGTAGACATTGCTCCAAATTGCCATTGGCAATGTACTCATAGACTAGTATCCTGTATATGCAGTAAATGATTTAGCAGTTACATTTGAAGACAGAGACAGGAAGTTTACACATGTTTGTGAATATCAACTGTAATGAATTATCTATGAGC
Source organism: Nicotiana otophora (assembly GCA_000715115.1). Taxonomy (NCBI): domain Eukaryota; kingdom Viridiplantae; phylum Streptophyta; class Magnoliopsida; order Solanales; family Solanaceae; genus Nicotiana; species Nicotiana otophora. The sequence continues at coordinate 35,941 of AWOL01S0142011.1, forward strand.
ACCTTCTGAACAACAACCAAGACACTTTGCCAATGGCCTCAACTTCCACCCTAAACTCCTTCTCGGCCTGACCCCTATAGATAAGCAAGTCACAGAGAATGAACAAAATTGGTCAAAAGTTTCAAAGATAATAAAAAAAGACTGCAGAAACCTTGAACGTTGAACCCCTCATTCAAATTCGCAGAAAATTGAAGTAATAAAGAAAAATCTGTCCAATTTGATTCAATTTTTTGTTATTACANATTCCAGTCGCAATTTTCATCCTAATCTCCCAGGTTAGAGGACTAACAGGCCCTACATCACCATGTAGACATTGCTCCAAATTGCCATTGGCAATGTACTCATAGACTAGTATCCTGTATATGCAGTAAATGATTTAGCAGTTACATTTGAAGACAGAGACAGGAAGTTTACACATGTTTGTGAATATCAACTGTAATGAATTATCTATGAGCACCTTCTGAACAACAACCAAGACACTTTGCCAATGGCCTCAACTTCCACCCTAAACTCCTTCTCGGCCTGACCCCTATAGATAAG
>AWOL01S0142037.1:0-24468 GCA_000715115.1 Nicotiana otophora
GAAAGGATAAGGGTTTCACAACCCCCAACCAAGGGAGGTTACGTTCACTATGTCCCCCTTATTACCGACATGCTATGGTACCCCGGGGCTGTCTCGCGAAGATCTTTGATCTGAACCTTCGCATCTGCTCTCTCTTAGAGGATGAACCACTCCTTCGTTATCGCAAGAATATAGCGGTCTAAGAGCTATGGCTCAGTTGCTTTGTGTATTACACCGTATTGCCCGAAGGGGGCATGCTGCAAGAGCGTAGGTGGGTGATAAGCATAGGAGGCATGCCCGAAGGGCAGCGATATCACTGTGGTTCCAAATGCCGTCGCTAGATTGAGATCTGCAGGGTGGTGGGTACTTCGACTGCCTTGTATCAGGTGAAGAGAAGGGGGTGGTAGGCTTAGTAGGGCTCAAACCTACAATATCACCTTTATGAGCGGTACGTTTCAACCAATTAAACTATAAGCCCCTACGGATCTCTACATGCAATTCTCTCACTTCGGGAAGAGCGGACGGGAAGAAAAGGCCTTTGTCCTATCTGCTTCTTCCTCTTTCCAGGAAAGATGAATTTTATAAAAAAATGATTTTCTTTATTTTCGTTTTCCATTTTTGTTTATAGATATATATATAATATCATCTATCTATTATTATTATTATTATTACTATATATAATTAATATTAAGCAAGGACCCCTTTCATGACTCAAACAACCAGTACGCTTTCCGACTAAAACGGGTGGGGGCTTTCTATTTGCTTGCAATGCCGACTGTTCACCTTTAGTTAGAAGTAACATTAGAGGGCGTCATTTTCCCCACACTTCAGAAAAAGTAAAAGAGTATGGATGAAGTAAAAACAATACATACGGAGTAAGAAAGGAAAACTTGGTTACGGGAACCGAAGGTTAGGCCAACTACTTTAGTAGAGCAACACCTAAAAACGTTGATTCCTACCCCTTACCCTTTCTTTCAATGTTGCCAATTCCCATAATACTAATGTACCCTCGTGTATACAGTTGTCTAACAACTTTATTCCTCCGACTTCCTTAGCCACTTCCGCATCTGTCGTATTCGAGAAAGCTTACTTCGTGGTGGAGCATTTAGCAATGCCAACATGATCAGAAAGGGTCTCAAAGAACCGGGCGGATAGGTTAAGGCAGGGCCTGCTAGGCTTGCTTCTCATAAGATTGTGTGACGGAATCAGAAAGGGTCTCAAACAACTGGGCGGGCGGGCTTTTGGGAACACGGAAAAATGGAAGTGGGTGGAGGTGCTTCTCAGCTAATGTTGGGGGTGGGGTCGCTATAGTGGCTGCGGTGAGTATTCCCACATGGCTGGACACCCGGTTTTAGACAAAGCTGCAGGGGTTACCACCACATCCTTTCCTGATAGACTTGAAGTTCTTCATAGTCAGGCGGGGTAGAAAATCTTCTGTCAAAAAGTGACAAACCAGAGATGACTGAAGAAGGTATTCAGTTCAAAAAAGATACGACAGTCAGACAAACTTCAGTCCAAAATTGACTAAGGACAAATGTAAGCTACAAGACTTAGCAACTGCTATCCTACGGACCTTATGTAAAAAACAAAAGCAGCGAAGAAAACAAGGCACTAAGTTGTTGTGTTAACTCGATAGCGCTAGCACACTACGGCTTTTCAGCNAATCATACTAATTCTTCGACCTAGAGAAAATTTTATAGAAAAAGTTACAAAGCTCTCCTTCAAATATCCCATAAATAAAGGTAGGTCAGAATTGGTTAAAATTGGAAAGACTTTAGACTTTCAGAATAAGGGAAATTAAATTGGAATTCAAACTTAGGGCTTAACAGCACCTTTAGTAATGAAATCGTGAACCTCCCTGACCAAGTCGTCAACAAAAATATTCCAATAGTGATAATCAAAAAGACTTAGGAATCAAAAAATTGAAAGGATAAGGGTTTCACAACCCCCAACCAAGGGAGGTTACGTTCACTATGTCCCCCTTATTACCGACATGCTATGGTACCCCGGGGCTGTCTCGCGAAGATCTTTGATCTGAACCTTCGCATCTGCTCTCTCTTAGAGGATGAACCACTCCTTCGCTATCGCAAGAATATAGCGGTCTAAGAGCTATGGCTCAGTTGCTTTGTGTATTACACCGTATTGCCCGAAGGGGGCATGCTGCAAGAGCGTAGGTGGGTGATAAGCATAGGAGGCATGCCCGAAGGGCAGCGATATCACTGTGGTTCCAAATGCCGTCGCTAGATTGAGATCTGCAGGGTGGTGGGTACTTCGACTGCCTTGTATCAGGTGAAGAGAAGGGGGTGGTAGGCTTAGTAGGGCTCAAACCTACAATATCACCTTTATGAGCGGTACGTTTCAACCAATTAAACTATAAGCCCCTACGGATCTCTACATGCAATTCTCTCACTTCGGGAAGAGCGGACGGGAAGAAAAGGCCTTTGTCCTATCTGCTTCTTCCTCTTTCCAGGAAAGATGAATTTTATAAAAAAATGATTTTCTTTATTTTCGTTTTCCATTTTTGTTTATAGATATATATATAATATCATCTATCTATTATTATTATTATTACTATATATAATTAATATTAAGCAAGGACCCCTTTCATGACTCAAACAACCAGTACGCTTTCCGACTAAAACGGGTGGGGGCTTTCTATTTGCTTGCAATGCCGACTGTTCACCTTTAGTTAGAAGTAACATTAGAGGGCGTCATTTTCCCCACACTTCAGAAAAAGTAAAAGAGTATGGATGAAGTAAAAACAATACATACGGAGTAAGAAAGGAAAACTTGGTTACGGGAACCGAAGGTTAGGCCAACTACTTTAGTAGAGCAACACCTAAAAACGTTGATTCCTACCCCTTACCCTTTCTTTCAATGTTGCCAATTCCCATAATACTAATGTACCCTCGTGTATACAGTTGTCTAACAACTTTATTCCTCCGACTTCCTTAGCCACTTCCGCATCTGTCGTATTCGAGAAAGCTTACTTCGTGGTGGAGCATTTAGCAATGCCAACATGATCAGAAAGGGTCTCAAAGAACCGGGCGGATAGGTTAAGGCAGGGCCTGCTAGGCTTGCTTCTCATAAGATTGTGTGACGGAATCAGAAAGGGTCTCAAACAACTGGGCGGGCGGGCTTTTGGGAACACGGAAAAATGGAAGTGGGTGGAGGTGCTTCTCAGCTAATGTTGGGGGTTGGGTCGCTATAGTGGCTGCGGTGAGTATTCCCACATGGCTGGACACCCGGTTTTAGACAAAGCTGCAGGGGTTACCACCACATCCTTTCCTGATAGACTTGAAGTTCTTCATAGTCAGGCGGGGTAGAAAATCTTCTGTCAAAAAGTGACAAACCAGAGATGACTGAAGAAGGTATTCAGTTCAAAAAAGATACGACAGTCAGACAAACTTCAGTCCAAAATTGACTAAGGACAAATGTAAGCTACAAGACTTAGCAACTGCTATCCTACGGACCTTATGTAAAAAACAAAAGCAGCGAAGAAAACAAGGCACTAAGTTGTTGTGTTAACTCGATAGCGCTAGCACACTACGGCTTTTCAGCCTCCTGTAGGTCCCTTTATTCCCACCACCTTACACGGACATAAAAGAGTACCTAAGGCGGATTAGTGGTTTATTTTCAAAAGGTATTTTATTTACCATAGCATTTAGACAGCTAACAACTAAGCCACAAATCATACAGCTAATAAAATAAAGTCGGTCACTACTGAGACAGCTCATAAAAGTCGTTTCAGGTTCAATGGCTAAAGCTTCTCTTAGGAGAATCCCTTCGCTACACTCGACTTAAAGGCACTTACGAACTCACTCATAAGGAAGCTCATTAAGTAGGTCTTTCGAGTCTTTCAAGCACTGGTGAAAGGGAGTGTGTTAGTAAAATAGAGGGATCTCACGGGGGTGTAGTCCACAGCGTTATCCTTAATCTAGGTTGGGCTGTAGTTCTTGTATTTGGCAAACCCAAGTGTTAAATAGCGTCATTTAGTGGCGTGCAGGGAGTAGTCATCTTGTTGTTGGTAGGTGCGACTATGTGAGTTGACAACAATACACCATGGTATGTGTGAGTCAAGATTTTACTTAGTGATCCGAAGGAGCAATTTGAATTACTGCAGACTGGTTTCCTCCCATATACCCCCGCTGATGCGTATTTCCTAACGTTGAAGAAAATAGAGAAAGCTGATATTCCCACCCATGTCATAAGCGGATGCCCTACCTGATCCATTTCAAATCCAGCCGGAGGTCTTCGAGCCTTGTTACAGACTAAAGTCCTAAAGAAAAGCGACCACAATCCCTCCCCAGCCCAGGTCAAATATTCTCCCACCCTTTTGTTTCAGGGGCAGAGTCAAGTTCGTTACGGTCAGCAAATTAGCCCTGCATCGTATCAATAGCAATTCAGATCACGTCCCCAAGCCTGCCTAACCTAATTGTGTATGAGAAATCAATCGTGACAAGTCGACTGATCCATAATGAAAGCACCTGTAGATATGAACTGTTTGTCGACCGGTGGACTCATCTTCAATGTCGTTTAGGCTCTCTAATTAATTCGGTTGTCCGCCACCTTTCTTTCCCATGCCCTAGATGGCCTTATGGTCAACTTCTATTCTGCTTATTGGAAGGTTCATCTGGATCTCTTCCCGGGTCAATCCACTCAATCTCCGAGAGAGGGTATGATACGTACTTGGAAATAAGCAGATCATAGATAAGTTTTTTCATGCCTCAACTCTCCCTTGGTTCGTTCGAAAATCATTGTAGTATTTTCATGGAGATTATTGGGAACAGAAATGTGCCTGGGGTTAATAACAACAAAAACACTGCCTTCTGTCTGTTGCCATGGAATGTATAGGTAGGGATTATTTTATGCTTAGAAAGCCCGTTTCGTGCTCTCTGTCCCCTTTTTGGGGGGTCCCCATGAACTGCTTTTTAGTATTCGTATTCGTCTTCTGTATTCCTTCCCTTCCACACGGAAGGATCATGGGGTTATTCTAACTTACATATTCGGGGGTGCAATTGTTTAGTAGGCAACGATCGGAACGGGCGGATCCCAGGTCGAATTCTAGATCTATTCGTTTCAGCCTTAGAGGATGGAGCTTTTTGAGAGCACCGCACTGCAATTGAATGGAGGATTTTAATGATGAAGAGAAAAGTCTAGTTCTCTTTTCATTTGAAAGTGGAATGGATGTCTTATTGAGAGTGATTACGGAAGAAACTTTTCATATAGGAGAGCGATAGGCCGATTTGAAGAGCAAGCTTGAAAATAAATGGAGAGGTCATTCATTCATAGCAGAAAAAGTGCTCACTCACTCGTATCTGAAAAGGCAGGCGGGGGGCTCTGTATCCTTAAGATAAGATTGTTTTTCATTCTTAGAAGCCTTCTTTCATAGATAATCAGTAGTATTCCTCTCGCTAGCTATTCTGAGTAAGAGGGGGAGGACTTGATGTGACTACTATTAGACCTCTAACCCCGAGAGACTCTACAATCATTATGAGTGGATAACCCTTTCCCTTCCCTTCTATAGAGAGGTTGCCCCTTTCTCCCCGGGTAGTTCACTCACTTGACCCCGACCGGTCAATCTCCTGTCATTGCTATCTCGTGCGTGAAGGGTTGCTCATGCTTCCCAAACGTCAAGCATTTTTTACGTTATTAGTCAACAGCTCCCTGGACAGCGAAATAGGGGTGACTTCACATTGTTTCCTGACATTCCTATATTTGTTTTAGGGAAATCCTCTCCATATTCAGGCGGATGCCGCACCTTGCGCTTGTGAATGAGTGTGATATATACCTCAATATTCAGTATGTGACTGTGTACCCCAAAAGTGGAAGATGAATTTCTTCGCCCGCTCCTGGTTCATAGTGGAATCCATTGAGTGCGTTGGTAAAGCTCGGGATTACGGCCGAAAATCGGAGGTTTCCGCTAGGCGAAGGAGCTCACAAAATATCCTAACTCTCTATGGGGAAGAAGCAAGGGCGCAGCTGCTGCGCGAAAGTCGGTCTTACCTTCTATTATATTACTAAATGGCCTTCAGGCTTGACTAATAAGATATATAGGGCTTTCCCCTTTACTAGTAAGAGGCAAAGATCATCAACTTTTAGTCATCTATCTCGCTACCTACTCCTTTTGCAAAAAGGATTTGTGGATAAGATCAGACTCGAGAAATAGTCTACTTTAAGGCTGTAGGGAGGACTACGCTCTGTAGGTGGGCATCACTATTTATCATGTCAAGATGGAATTCCGGTTTGTTTTTGAAGGTGATCAAAATGATTCGATGAAAACCGGGCATACATTCGAGAGAGAGAAGGATTAGTTCGTGTATGGGTCAAGGGGACGGGTGGCCTGAACCCTCTTCCTCCGGTAAGAGCTATCTAACCTCTGTTGTCTTGCTATAACCTAGTCTTACTCGCTCTTACCTCCCTGCCTGTTTTCGTTTCTTTCTTTTTTGAGAATACCTGCCCTGCTGCCTCTGCTCTCGTTCGGGCCCCGGGAATCCCTTGCTTTTGGCTAAGGTCTTTATTTACCTTTTTTCATTCCCNTTGCCTCTGCTCTCATTCGAGCCGCGGGAATCCCTTGCTTTTGGCTAAGGTCTTTATTTACCTTTTTTCGCTCCCCATCAAAACTACAAATTAACAAACACTACTGGAACAATACGACAGCAATATAACAGATATACTTACCGATAAGAGAGAGAGAGACTGACCTACCCAAGAGAGAGAACGCAAGAGTGACTCACCCTCACTTAGAGGTCGGAGGAAAAACATTTACCACGACCTTATTTACCAAGCTCGGGACTAGAGGAGCATTTTGGAATTTGAGGTATCGCTTGTAATGTAATAAGGATGAATTCTCATTCATATAGTAATGTCCCTAGCTTGCGCCCTATTTGAGACTAAGGCAGGTTTGGAACCCTGTCCTATCACCTTTATCAAATCCCTAGCTCTCTTCCTTAGTGCAACTCCCTTATTCCTACCATAGGAATATCTATCTTTATATCTTCTTTCATATCTATAGTGTAGGATAGAAAAGCATATGGTCTCGTATATGAAGAACGAGATTGTTGACATTAGTAGACTAATCTATTCATTGGTAGGGCATTGCTTCCTGTGACTGCCTTTCCTACCAAAAAGCTAACCCAACAAAATTCGGGTTTTTTCTAGACCTTCGGGATTTTTTTAGAGTTCATATATGCATTGATCCAGTCAAAGAACCTGCTCCAGGGCGACTACTCCGCCTAGCCTATCTTCCTGCCTGCCCCCGGTTCTCTATGCTCGGTTCCACAATCAATCCCAGATCAATCTATTTGAGGGATGTTCAATTCCGCACTCTTCTAATTGCTTTGAAGAGTTCAAGAACCCCTTTACATCTAGGGCTCATTGAAGCCCTATTCTGTGTATATTCAGGAACATGGCTATCAAATGGTCGACTGGGAAACCCATCAGGGTTCAAAAATAGTATACTATTACGATGCCCTCGATCGGCGATCATTCAACGGACTACTTTTGCGATGTCTGTCATATGAAGAAGTTCAGCAAGCCTTGCAAGAAGTACATGCTTTACTAATAGGGGCATAGTAATAGTTGTTTGCGGGGTTTGTTTTGCTCTCTACCTTCTCACGGTGAGATGGAAACAAGAGCGGTCAACTGGAGTGGAGGTCAAAGAATGGGGCCGAGAATCTGTGATAGATCTGAAGAACCACTCCCAGATACGATTCTGCCCCACCCTTTCGTACTACCATGAGATTCTTGCCCGCTTTCTTTTGGGTTTAGAAGGCTGCGGTGAGAATGAGAATCACTTCGGAACTCTAGGAGAATGGGAATTTTAGGGAGGGATCTAAACGCTCTCCAATGTGTTACGGAGCCTTCGACTGTGAGAAGGTTAATAGACCATTACCTTTCAGTTCATGTGACGAACTGAACTTCATTAAGTCTCGAATTTTGTGAAGCACCGGATCTAGATCAAGATCTCCATTACGTCATCCGATATATTGATCCAGAAAACATACTTTCAGTTTAAGTCATCCATTTTGCTCCTATCTAAAGTGATGCTAGGCTGTTTCCCAAAGGTGCGCTTCGCTCTACCACATGATGAACATGTTTTAAGATAAATACATGTCGAGCGCTTAAGCGGAGCTTGTGTTCACTCGTTCCTCGCTTGTTCAAAAGAGTGTCATATTATATTCAACACTACATACGATATTCCATTCTGACTACCCTTGTGCCTTTTGTTGCTCCACAATGCTCTCTCCGAAACAAAACTCAAGTGAGTCAAAGAAGCCCACATTCCCTCTCTTGTTTCCCCTATCGCTAGGGGCCTTGCCTTTTTAAATGAAAGGCTACATTCGATTCTGACAATGGGTAAAACTACTGCCCATCCCTACCTTTATGCAAGAATTGACCAAATAAGAAAGATTGTGACCCCCAACAAAAAAGGAATGACATTTTCTGGGGGTAGACCGCTTAAATAAACTAGATTGAAGAAAGGGAGGATATCCGAAAGGCTCAGAGAATGGGGATAAAGTACTCAGGATATCCCGATAACTAACCCAACTAGAGCTGATTATGAGAAACCCATTTACGCCTTTGAATGGGAGTTTTGGGATATTGGGCCAAACCCTCTTCTCTCTTTTTCCCATCTACCTCGGCTGCCTTGTCTTCTTCAGTTGGAACAGAACCCATCTTATATGTTGCGTTGTGATTCACAAAGTTTGGTGACCCCTTGCTCTTTATTCCCAAAACCAAGTGCAGGGAAATGTCCCATCTCTATATGAACCACGTAATGATTTGCATAGGATAAAAAGAAAGGGGAACCCTTTCTATAGCATTCACAAACTGGAACCCAGTTAGTTTAAATCCTGCATTGTCATCCTTCACCTCGAAGAAAGCTGTCTCCCTATCAGCATCTCCATGGATAGTAAGAATTCCCCCATCTCTTGGCATCTTGGTCTTTTGTTGTAATGAATAAGGAAGAGCACCCAAAGGCATGGTTATATGGCCTACCCAGTAACAGATTTAAAGAAGTAGGGATATCTAGCACATGGAATTCAATATTCGCAATGCAACCACTGGCCGTCACTCAACCCTCGACCGCTTCGTAGCCTCTTTCTACGTTATGTTTCACTTCTTCAAAGATGAAAGACAACCAGAGTCTTTGCTTCCTTGATACGTTTCATTCGATGTCGCAACCGATGCTTAAAAGATCTTCTTCTATCTTCTCAGTCTTCGACCGATCATTCACTGCTTCATAGAGGAGGGGGTTCCCAGCTAACAAGGAAGAGAGATTAAAAATAGAGGTAAATTCTAAATTGTACTGAGATGGCCTATACACCAATTGACCGGCACCATTCCTGAAGAAATGGAGATTGTTGCAAGAAGACCCCCCACCAAGACGTGTAAATTACAAAAATTGTATAGCAGTAAAATGAACCTTGGGCTTGACATGACAGCACCTCGCGGCTCCCTTTCAAGGTGAACAATGCGGCTAAGCATGCATTTAGGGTAGATGTGCTGATGGATGGAGGCAGCTGCATACTGCATCTAAGAGTTTAGTTTCTTGATACTGAATTACATGGCCTGAAACGAAGTAAACTCACTTTGCTTAACACAGGGCAGTAGAGCAGGACTTCTTTCACACCCTCACCCATCATCCAACATGGTTCACACCAGTGTTATTTGACTCACTTAGAACACCTTTTTTGACATTAGGAGATGAAAGCGGTCAAGCAGGCAACAAAGTCGACTATTCGTCTTCAATTCCTCAGAAGTGCTAAAAAGAGCCCCTGGTCGCAGACCCTTCCCCAAGGGTGTAAACGCATTCAGTTATCTTTCAAAGAGCTTATTCGAGAACAACTTATTCTAAAAAGCAACCTATTTGAATTGGAAAACTGCTTCTTTTAGGGATGACTATTCTGCAGCGGTAATTGCAAATAGAAAGGGGGGATCTTTTTGAATAGCCTTATTGACCTGGAGAGTCAGTATTACCACAGCTTTGACTCTGTTGCAGGTATGAAGTGAGTTCTATATCATGAAAAAGATTTTAATGGGACCAGGAAGACAACCAACTACTGGAACTGGATTTGCTCTCTCTCCGCTCGTTCCCACCTGTCTTCTTCCCACTATAGTGAAAGATCTTTCACTTCACCATAGCAGGAACCTCGCTAACCTTAGAGGCTAGTTAGTCTAACCACAGGGGTCCCCTCCTGCTTTCCCACCCACCGTAAACTCTTACTACCTTCAATATTATCCAGAATATTTAGACCTTATAGCTCTCAATCAAACCTTTGATCTCACGCCAAATTTTACTATNCAACCTTAGAGGCTATTTAGTCTAACCACAGGGGTCCCCTCCTACTTTTCCATCCACCATAAACTCTTACTACCTTCAATATTATCAAGAATATTTAGACCTTATAGCTCTCAATCAAACCTTTGATCTCACGGCAAATTTTACTATTAGGATTTCCTACACAGGCCTAGGCCCTCTTAATATGTTGTAACCGTTGTTGATTAGACTCGAAGTGGTTCAGATCGACAAATTAGGCATCAATACCTCTGCCAATATCGGCGTCTTCTTCTATCTGAAGGGGAAGGTTCCCTTGCTTATATAAAGAGATAGTTTCTTCTATAATGGTGTTTATCTTGCTTTCATAGAGGTCAAAGTGTTTTTCTATAGACCTCCACTCCTTAGAAAAAATAAGATCTTTCCACTCCTTTTTTTCCAAAGCTACCCAAATCTCATTGAGACTTCGGCTTCGACCACCGAAGTTCGTTCCACGGGTGGATTCCCAGGAACCTGTGGTAGCCCCTCTTTCCCCGCGTTCGACATGATTTGAACGACCTCTAAAAAGGGTTCTACGGCCTGTATAAGTTCATTAAACATGATGGTTTGGTTAATTCTTTGACTGCTCTACTCCCCCCCAAACAAAAAGAGAGACTTTTTTAGATATATTATGTTGGTTGGTTGTTGACCTAGGAAAAACATGGGAATAATTGGACGTAACATTCTTTAACCGCTTATTTACGATAAAACTAGTTGGATGAAAACAATGCTCCTAAATGAAGCCTTTATATTTTATATATATATATATGATATATGATACCACCTCCCACAAAGAATATAATTTATATCTTCAAATCGCAAAAAGTCTAGTTGGAAGTGAAGGAACCCATGGGGCGGTAACTAGAAGGGAGGAATTCAAACCCGGCATTCAGCCATTTGGAGAAGAGTTAAGTTGCACTAAGAGACTTACGATTAAGTTCACTCAACTTTACGTCAACAATCCGGACTCACGATTGGAGGGGAAGAAAAGTGAATTTTAATCGCAACAGCTATTGGGTTTGGTCGAGTTCCATCGGGGATCGGATCTTTGCAGCCGCACGTGGGAGCGAGACGATTCCCACATTCATACTTAAGTTTCATGGATTCCACAAGATTTTTTCTGAAAGCCTATGATGTTGTGGAACACATAGAGAAAGTTACCTACCGCTGATGCCTACCACCAAGCTAGTAGACTTAACATACTTGAAATGGCAAAGCGTAGCTCCCCTTATCACCTCTAGAGTCACAATGGATTTCGACAGTCAACTTTGGGACATGTAATATCATGAAAGAGGTTAGAGATAAAGCTCCTCAAAGCAGTCATTATATTATTATACGATGCCACTTGCCATAGATAAAAATCTGATTCTCTATCTATGAATTGAGGAAAAAGGGGAGAGCTCAGAAACGGTGAATCTTGAGCTTTCTTCTCTTATAAAATTTATAGTTTGATCGAGGGCAAGAGGAGACAAATCACTAACTACAGTTCCAAGGAAAGAAATTGCATGTATCAAGCATAGTGGCATGCTCTATAGCCGGGGAATGAGCAATTAACTTAACTCTCCTTCGTTTGGCTTCACTTTCAACCTTCCCGAAAGCGAAGGAAAGAATCTGAGTGGAAGATCCCTAGCTATAGTAGTGAAAGTAGTAGTAGCAGTCAGTGTTTTCTTTTTGCTGTTACAGAAGCAATAGGCTTGGATGGGCGTGATAGCTTGAAGAAGGAGTATCGGGCTCAAGGCCCTTCTTATTTGACTTTGACTCTGCTGGAACTGGCTGGCTTGCACTTTTAAATGGAATCTTGTTCTTACTGCCTTCCTAAAGAGCTATGCGACATAACAGATCAAGCTTTCCGAGTTGTTTATTTCCAAAACGAAATACCCTACCTTTTCTTTGACTCTGTATCTAGATCATTATTTAGAGGGTGGTAGCCCTATATCCTTTAGCTTCAACTTTACCATCAGATGCTTTTCTAGCTTCTCGGAATGGGTCTGGATCCTGTTGTAGAAGCTCATAATTCCGGGTTTTGTGTATCAATGCTTCTAGATTAGTGTTTAGGGTGTGGTCGAAGATTAGGCTTGACTGGCCGACTTCATTGACGGCACATTTCATTCTAGGTGGTGTTTCAGTAATTATGAGTGTCCTCTAAAGTCTTGGTAGCCTTTAGTCACTTTTGCTTACCTATCTTTTCTCATAGGATTCTAAACCTTCCCCTGATCTACGATCACCCTAGTTTGCACTGTTTTGTAAAAGTTTGTTGGTTCGGCAAATTATTAAGTGATAGCTCTTTCTACGGATTCATCGGCTGGCGAGGATTCTGATGTTTTGAATGGAGATATCTATGCTGATGTTGATGCCAAGGCTTATTCCACTACGGATACAAAAAGTCAGAAAATGGATTATTCCTCCTTTTTGGGATTTCGAATATCATTTTCTTCCTTCCCCGAGCCCACTTTTAGCCCTTTCTTCAACTACTATTGTGGTAGGAACACATTCTTCGAGCATGAGAACATTTTGATTTGAAAGAAAGTAAAAGCTAGGCTAGTTGCGGTGCCATCTTACTCTTCTAGTTTGCCGCGACCTCTTGCTGCTTCCTGAGGAGATACTGAAGAAGCATGCAATGGAGACGGCGAGAACTTACGATAAGGTGCAACCTTGAAAGGAATAATGTGGAAGCAGAGTATGAAGAGTTGTCACAAAAAAGAAGGAATGGGTGAGAAATTGACACATGTAAATCCTTTAGCAAGTAGGAGAGCCATCAAATTTCAGAAGCAGTGATAGCAAACACTTTGTATTCAGCTTCTGCACTAGCGCGGGTTACTGTTGGTTTCTGTTTAGAGCCCAATAAATTAGATTGTCCCCAAAGTAAATGCAGAATCCAGTGGTTGAGCGACGAATTGTTGGACAACCAGCCCCGCATAAGAGTAACAAAACAAAGTGTTGAGATAGGGTGATGAGGAAATCAAAGGCCATAATATAATGGAGAGTGCCTTTCAAAATACCTTAAAAATGCATTTAAGACACTGATCATGAATAGTGATGGGATTGCCCATAAATTGGAGAGCATGATTAACAGCATAGCGGAGGTCCAGTAGAGTGAGAGTAATATATTGGAGAGAACCAACAGTACTCCGATAGGCCTGAGGATCAGAGGGAGGTGTACTATCCAAAACTAAAAGTTTAGAACCAGAATCAATTTGTGTAGCTCAAGGTTTGCAACCAAGCAGGTTGGTCCGGCAGAATAAATCTAAAGCATATTTGGTTTGTGACAGAAGAAGGCCAGAGGAGTCACGCTGAGCTTCAATGCCAAGGAAGTCATTGAGATAACCCAAGTCATTCATGGCAAAATATTTACTAAGACAGTGAATAAATTGAATGAGCATAGATCCGTTGTCACCAGTTAAGATAGTGTCGTCAATATAAAGCAAAAGGACGATACAGCCAGTAGAGGAATGGTGAAGAATGATAGATGGAGATATTCGCAACACTCTGACGAAAGCCACTTTGGAGAAGATAGGTACTGAACCATTGAAAACATGCCAATTGTGCTTGACGAACACCAACAATGGACTTATGAAAGCGACAAAGATGAGTAGGCTTAGAAGGATCAACAAATCCAAGAGGTCGTTGCATGTATACCTCTTAAAGTCAAAGACCATGGAGGAAGCCAGTTTTCACGTCAAGTTAGCGAATAGGCCAATTTCATGAGATGGAAACTGCTATAACTGAATTTAGTAGCCCGGAATGGTAAAGAAAACCATAATGGACTAAATTCATGAGAGGCATCCTTTCTTTAAGCGGTCCATATCTTGGCCACCACATCGTTTTGAACTATTCAAGGAGTGGTCAAATATTGAAACATGCATCGAATCTGTATGATTGTAGTCTTAATTTGAATACCGCTCTGTGGGGATATCGAAGAATGTATTTTTTAAGTCCAAGTAAAATATAGGCATACATCAATATCTATGGGTTCGGCCACACAAGAATACGTCCGGGTTCATTTTTGAAAGATGGTCCCCAATCTTTCCATGATATAACCATTCTGATAACGAGCATAGTTGACAGCATTGATCCCATCTCGTTCAAGTAATTTTGTAAGAGGACCGATCTTCTTCGTATAGAAATGTCTCTGCTTGGTCCCATATAAGTCTAGATCCTTCATTACAGAAGTCATATTTCCCCTGTATTTCTGAAGGACGAGCATATGAAAGAAACGGGGGAGCCATAGTGGTAGGGCATTTCCGGGTTATGTCAGTGTTGTGACCTTATGAACCGTGTCAAAATAAGTATCAAATAAACCAAACGTTATCAGCTTCTTTATTAAGTGCTTCAGTTTGACGTGGTCTATCACAGATGCTTTTGAATCAGACTCTTCCCCTCCTTTCCATGCATCATGACCAGATTATTTCTCCCTATGAAACTCTAGCCAAATTGTTCAGGGATGATGGTAAACCCATTTGCAAATCATAAAGCAGACAACTCGTCGATCTTCGTCTAGCTCCCTGTCTACTTACTAATAAAGGGAAAGAATAGAAATGGGTAGAGCAAGATTCTGTACTAGCCGTCAAGACGTGATAATTCAAGATTCCCAACCAATTAGTCATCTGAATCTTAGAATGTGCTAATGGTTGGGGGCCCGCCCAAGCTTTCTCGATCAATAGACAAATTGACCCTCCCCCTTTTGACTTGAGCATTAAATTGACACTTTGTACTGAGGACGACCTATGAGATGGTTTTAATCGGTTCTCAAACCTACTACTATACGAACAGTCTTCTTCGGCTAAGGATGGCAAATCCAACTCTTTTGTTAAAAAGAGATTTTGCATTAAGGGCCATCAACCCGACAATGTTCCGTTGGTCCATTTAGTGGATCCTCCCCTAAAGAACAAGATCATATTGAGCAAAAACTTCGAGGAAGATAGCATTGGGACATGCTATTACCTATGTATGATGACGAGTGTCATGCCAGAGTCTGTCCGGGTGGGCTCAAGCTAAAGCAGGAGAAGAGAGTTAGCTTTCTGCTGATTGAGCCCGAACAGGAGCAGACGCACACTAGATTAGAGCAAGTTTAGTTGCCCTAATGGCGCAGACACCTACTAGGATGAGGCATAGCGAGAATTGAACTCACAGCTCATTGAGCTGCTCCAGCAAGAACCCCTTTCGGAAGCTCAATTTGTAGGACCGTGGAGAACACTCGTAGGTGTGCAGGAGTTTTGAGAGAGCGCAAAACTCTTACTTGAGCAAGTGATAGCCAGGTAAAAGGGTTAGCCTGAAGTGATGGTTTAGCTAAAGGGGGAATGTGCAATGGTTGGATTCAGCATGCTCTTAGAATAGCTGTGGAAATCTGAATGCCTATCCCAACACGGAGAGCTTATTCACTACATCTACATAAAGAATAGTCTAGTTCAATATTTCTTGTCCTTAAAATATCATATATGCACCGTTGCTGATCCTTTCTAAATCCATCTTCAACAGCGCATACGTCTGTCGTGGGAACTAGAAGAACGAAAATTGAGTTTTATGTTGAAGTCTTTCCCGTTGGAAGGCTGGGGGCGCCTTGCATGTCTTGGAAAAATCATGCTTTGTATCTGAAGTTATTAGCCCATGGTCCTCAGTGAGGAAAGGACCTATAACAAAGAAGAGGGCCGATAGGAAGTTAAAAGCAATTCTTATTTCTTCTTTCTCGAAAACCTGATGTGAGGGGGGGCACTGGGATGTCCATAATTGAAGCATTTTTCTTCATCGATTGTTGGATTTTTACTAGGTGGCCGATGTCTTTGATGCTTTGGTTTTTGCAGGAAAGGGTGAGGGTTCCAAACTTAGCGTGTGAGCTTTGATAAAGACTTGAACCACTATTCGTTTCCTCGTTGCTCGATTGCTCATTTACTTCTTCTTTTGGGCATGGAGTGTTTGGTGAGTCCTTTATCTGCCTGTTGAAAACCTAGCCCTTGCTCGTAGTTTTTTATTTAGCACTAGAGGGAGCCCTCCAATCTTAAAAAATCGATGGAATGTGTTCTCATAGGCAATTACCTATGAGGGGTGGACCCCCAGCATCTGTAGAAGGGGAAAATCAATCATGAAACTGAATTTCCAAGCGGAAGGATGAGAAAAATAAAATCCACTGTTGCAAACAAAAATTTCCTTCTTTTTGAGTAAGGGTGCCAGCCGCAAGTATGTGGGGACATTCCCCATCATACAGAAAGTAGAAAAAATTGCCTAAAAACTTTAGCTTCTTTCCAAGCTAAAGATCCACCCTGTCTTCCATGTGGGGTGTCTAAAGACATACCATCCAGACATGGAAGACCCTAAAATAGGCGTTCCCAAGAGGCCACCAGAAAGGATGACGACTTCCTTATCGAAGAAAGTGGAATATTTGATGGAGGGACGCCAAGTTAATCAACGTGGTGTCCCAGCTTAAACTTTTGACTTGGTAATGTAGAATGTTTTATCAAAACAGGGAAGCCCTAGGGTTTTGCTAACCAGTGTGAAGTTGCGTTCTATCTTTCCCTAGTTCGTGCAAGGCTAACCTTTGGGTTTTTTATTTCTGGAAAAACCTCTTACCAGATGGTTGTTCGCTATAGCCTTTAAGTCTCGCCTAGACTCTCTCGCCGTTCTCTGGGGAACTAGCGACTCGCAGTTGTTCAACCGCTTCTCTAGGAGATAGGAGATGTGCTGCTGACTTGGTTCAGGACACAACCATCGTCCAAACCGTCTGCTACCAAGTCCATGGGGTGGAACCCATAACAAACTGTAGAAGCACTTCTGCTGGTTGACGAATATGTGCGGAGGTCGTAGCAGTGTTAAATGAACTGCTGATTTGGAACCAGACCGGGTAACTTTAAAGGTGGCTCCGAGTTTAGATTCTGAAGAACCGACGGCTCTGTTGGTGACCCATTAAAAAGAAGCTAGCCTCTTTGACTTTGATTAGCCAATCGGGTACGGAGGGTGTTGTGCTCCTCTTCATTTGTTCCCGTTAACGACCACAAAGCTCAACACTGCTCCTACTCGCTACTTGCCCACTTGCCCGTTTTTACTACTTTGACTAGCGCCCGGCAAAGGAATGATTTTTTCCCAAAGCCGACTTCCTTTATCGGGCGGCTCTCTCTGTTGATGATAAAAGCTATGGTCCGGTCTGTCTAAAATAAGCGGTAATTTTTCTCAGTCCTAATCCTAATAAATACCACGTGAAGCGCGTGATAACCCAGATTCATAATACCTTAATTATCTTATATATATAATAATAACTTATTGACGTCAGCCACCTTCCTACTCCAACTAATAGTGGCTTAGCTTAGTCTCGCTCCCTTCCCGCACTATTCCTTCCCACTAAAAAGAGCGATTACAAATCTCGAGAACCTTTACGAACGTCTGACTTCTCGGGGCGATTGGTAAAGAACGGAGTATTTAATTATTTTACTGCCTTCCATTCCACTATTCTGATCGAATTAATTGCTCTTCCGAATGACCAAGTCATAATGAGATTAAAGACCGATGCTTCCTTGGCCGTGTGGAACATGGATTAGCATTATGTCATTCCTACAAGTGATAACCCACCTAGGATTGCTATGTACGGACTTAGAGATAAAATATAATATGTTTCTTTCAATTCCTCGTGAGCCACTTATGGCTCCGAAACAAGAGACTAAAGTCATCTTCCTCCTTTTTTCCCAAGAAGTCCACGGCGTTACACCATTGGGATACTTCGAATAAACTTGAGTACATATAGGATACACGGGTGCTAAAAGCTTTTCTCAAGATATCTTACAAACTGTTGGGGTCATTGGTCCGGATCTTGTTCTCCCGGTGTGAAACCAGTTGGTTCCGTAGTTTTAGAATTCTGCTGATCCCAAGTAGTCCATATCCATCATTGCATAAATGAATATAGAAAGTAAAGAGGAAAATGTATGAGCAGAAGAATTGTGTCAAATAAGTGAATTTATCCAGTTGAGGCATTCTTGATTGATTGAGACAAAACAATTCCCTCAATACAACTTAACTCTGTCAAGCCTGTACGAGTAGTGAAGAAGTATAGAGCACTTTGGTTGGTTGTTGACCAATGGAAAGCATGGGAGAAAGATGCACAAATGAAAAAGGGCTAAACAAAGGACAAACTAATTTTGTATATAAAGATATGGGTTTTCGGGTTTAGATCGAAATTACATCCCCCAAAACCTATACTCATTCGTGTTTCACTTGTGTGTTTACAACATCCAATTCTTCTGACTATGTCGATGAAATGGGACCACGAAGACAACCCACCACTAGAGCTTGCTTTGCTCTCGCTCTGCTCGCTCCCACCTGTCTTCTTCCCACTATAGTGAAAGATCTTTCACTTAACCATAGCAGGAACCTTGCTAACCTTCTCGGCCAGTTAGGCTAACCACAGGGAACCCCTCCTGCTTACTCGCCCATCGTAAATGATTACTAACGGACTTGGAATATGAATGAGATCAAAAAGGCCATCATTGGGGCAAACGATGCAATAGCTTCGCTTAGAGCCAAGCCCAAAATGGCATAACCAAATAATTGTTTTGCCAGTGATGGATTTCATGCCGCAGAATGAATCGAGGAACTAATGACGTTTCCAATACTGATAGCAGCTCCCGCTGAAGCAACTGTAGTAGCTCCTGCACCCATCGATTTTGCACCTTCTAACATCTCGAGTTTAGAATTCTACTCACATTTGTTTTATCACGATTTTCTCTTCGAGAACACTCGCCTCGTTGATTCTTCCCCTCATTCTTTTTATCTTGTACATTGAGATGTTCATGCAAAGCATAGGTTTCACAAGCGGTACACTGAACACCAACCTAATCGTGAGAAAGAAATTCTTGCAACTACGAAAACTACAACAACCTCCGTCAACAGATGCTTTGTCAGTTAATATTTTTATATAATTTCAATTGAATAATTAAGAAAAAAGATTAAAAAGGCTGAAGAAGCATTCAATGGAAAAATAATATTCATCCATTAGGGGAAAAAGGGACAATGAAATAACTTTGTCCCAAACATACAAATCCCACCCTTGAAATTCGGGAAATGGTTGGACTATAGATATTATTTGTTCACATATATTATCAAAAAGATAGTCGAATGGATCCGTAGTCTGCTCAAAACTCTGTAGCACAGGGAAATCCGCTTGGGTGAAAAATGCGGGTAAATCTAGTTCAATCGGTAAATCCATCTCAGGCGTAAGTTGCTCCGTTGTAGCCACTTTTGTACTTGTACCGGCTTGAGCAACCGAAATATTGATACTGGGAGATTGGGGATCGGCTGAAACACTCGAAGATACACATATTCGGATTTGATGATAAAGATCGAACAATGATCTCACTTGCCTCCTCATATTCGGTTTGACTTATGTTCATTCGCTCTGCGAGCGGAGCAGTATACCAAAAAAAGAAGCGACTACCTTACTTAAGCAATTCTTTTTATTCTTATTCTTTCTTAGTTGAAATTCCCCTTCTCTAGAATTACCCGGTGAGCACAACTCTTACTCGGGTAGGTGGTGCCAGTTTCCAATGCTCTTGCTCTGTGCCTTACTGCTGGCTTTGAGCTTTCTTGCTTGATATGCGCTAGCTAGCGAAATGCTTTACCGAATGTGCCAACCAACCTCTAGTGTCGGGCCTACGTGTTCCAACTCCAACTAGGAAACTACTACCTCTTGGGCCTAAGCTCCTAAACCGGCAGGAAGAAGAAGCGCACCCGAACCCCCCTTCTTACTACCCTTTCAGAAGGAAAGGCAGAAGGATTGAGATTCTCGTAAGTAATGTTCGAAAGCGTTGTTCCTTGATCAAGTAATTAATAGATCTCCTTTTTAAATGCTTATTAAACATTTTATTTTGCATACAAACCAGAGGTGCGAAGTGAAGGTGCGATCCAGCTGCAGGAAAGACCTATCACAGAGACAAATTCAAAGAGATTCCCGCCTCCGGGCGGGGTTTCCCCGCGGGGCTATTACACGTATTCCTCTGGGGGTAGCTACAAGCATAAACCGGTTTATAAAATTACATAGAGTGAACACAGAAACTATTCGCAAGCTTGCGCACACGTGGGAAAGTTGAAGATTTCTGAGAATAGAGAACCTCGGACGGGCGTGGAGGCCTGAAAACAAGACAGTTTGAAAAAAAGGCCTTCTGTCTACACGCTTTCGAGAATAGCATAGACGAGATGGTTGTGATTGAAAAAGTAGGGGGCCGAGTCTTGTCTCCTTTCACTTTGTCGTACTCAAAGGAGTGGTGACTAGAGAGTTCATGCCAGACGAAACGTTGGTGGCTCCATACGGGGGATTGTCGGGTTCTTCTGGGTGCATTAGCTAGAAATTGGTTTAAATTGGAAGTAACTGTAAGTGAGGGAGGGAAAGGAAAAGAAAAAAGTTTTATACGTTCGTGCAACGCATCCGTGAAGCACTTCACTCGCTCAAGAAGACACATAAAAGTACTAGCTTTTTGGTGTTAAAGGAAAGAAGTTTTAAACCTTCATCGACGCCAACACACTGGCAGGGGGAGCAGCATGGAAAGCGAGGCTCCACACCCTTCTCCGTGGGCTTTAGGAATCGAAACCGGACCAAGCTCGCACACAAGCCTGCTACCAAGCAGGAGCAAAAAAAGGAATATGTTGAATTGGGACAGGGAACCATCATAAGCCAACCAACAAGCAAAACGAGTTCTCATTCACGGATAACTAAGATTTGACAAGGGAGAGGGGGGCCCTTCTCATACCCGCCCTTACAGGAGCCTAACAGAGAAAAGGCTATGCCCAATAGGGGAAGACTGCGGTAAAAGTATGTCCGTCTGTTGATGGGTAGCTCGTACACGTAAATATTAGACCTAGGTTTGTTTATGGATCTGGTCTTGACGAACAGGTCCGGATTTGAGGTTCGAACACAAAATCCCACTAGCCAAGTTGAAATGGTTATTGATGGAAGAAATTCCCACGAACTGAGAACAAAAGGATGTACTTGCCCCCTTCCCCAGCCATTACCGCTTATCCACTGCTTTTTATGTTGAAATCATTTCTTTGTCTTTCCAGGCTGTTGTACACGTGCTATTCCTTGCGCCCTGAGAACGAACCTCCACTTGGATTCATTTCAAGTCTCGAATTATTGTTTAGAATTCTCGTATATGAAGTTCGAACGAGAGCTTTGATGCAATTCAAATTGACAAGCAATAGTGGCAACATAATAAATGTCCAGAGGACAAAACAAAATCTTGAATTCTCGGGTTTCCTTTTCCAATAGACCAATCAATGGTGCTCTATCAGAAACAAGATTCAGTCGCTACAAGCCAATCCCACGGCGGAGCACTCCTAAGGCTTGGTGAGCTAGGTTTAGTGACTGGGGCGGACTTCTATTCTATACCTAACTCCTTCTGTTACTATTATATAACCTCCTCGAAGCAAGGAAGGGAAGGAGGAGGAGAAGCACAGATAATTAGGGAAGTGGAGTAATTGTGAAGACTAGCGTAGAAGTTACTAACTTTTTTTTATGGAAGCCAAGACCCCTCCGTGACGTGGTCTTAGACTGGTTAATCTCTATAGACCAGTATTTTGAACTAAAAGATATTTCGAACCCAGAGCAGGTACGTTTAATTACCACAAAGTCGAATAAAACAAAAAGGCAGGTTTATGGTGAGCACATGTACAACAGAAGAAGGAGCTGGAGGAGAAGCGCTACGAAGAACAAGGATTTCTGAAGTTTAAGGATTAATTTATACCAGGTGATATCGAAGTGGAATTCATAAATAAGTTTAAGAATCTGAAACAAGGTTTTCAAAAACATTCTATGAGAAAGTACATGAATGAGTTTAACCTATTGTCTCTACTATGTAGAGGGAAGTAGGGAGACAAAAGGCAATATTCGAGATGACTTTTTGAATTGCATTTGTCTTTTCTAGACAGCATAGAAGGAGAATACCGTATTGCTTTGAGGGTCGAAGGACCTACTGCTTGAGCCAAAAAGAAGAAAGCAAATGAAAGAAGTGAAGGAAAGAGTCAAAATACGCCGTGGAGAAGAGCTTACTTATGAGCAAAAGGGGAGGATGAAGTCGTAGGAGATTCGGTAGAGGAGATAGAGCTGGTAAAGATGACCAGCAGAAGCCTCAACAGAGGAAGAATTCCTCACGAGATAACAAGGGACGTTAAGGAGGACGCGGTAGAGGTGATAACTATCATGTGTGCCAAGGAGATGGCGATTTACATTGAATTCTCTCTTCTGGTTTTAATATGAATTGACTCCGCTTTGGTCACTAGCTCCGTAGGTCCCTAAGCAATTTCTCTCATCACTAGTCACTATGGCCGAAGGTTAGCAAGTCTTCTCTTAGGTCACCGGTGAGGTCAGCTCCATCTCCTCTTTCCTTTGTCTTTGTATACTGTTCATCTTTGACCTTCTTTCCGAACTCATTAACACCGAAACACCCGCCATGAAGGTTACTCAAAGTAACCTACTCGAGCTTAGCCCTTTGTATTGTACCGCCTGGAAAGAGGTTTGCTAGCCTTTTTCTTTCCCTGCACCTAAAAGTTGCCTTAGTTCCTTTTTCAAAAAAAAGACCTAATCTTTAAATCAAGGCTTCTATGATGCTCGATCTTTCTTGACGAAGAGAATGACATACTTAGGTCTCATGATGATATTCTGAAAGAGTAACCGCAATATCAGAAGAAATTCTTCCTTGATTCCTTTGACTTGAGACTGCTAGTTGTATTTCATTTACTACGCTTTCTCTCTCCTCAGTTGCTTCTTGAGCCAACAGAGTTTTTTCTTGTCTTTCCTTGATACATTCAATCAATCAGAAAAGGAGGATTGAGTAGTGGCTTGGGAAATAATACAACACTTGATGGGAGTTGAGGAGTAGTAAGGAATGATAAAGTGTGAAATTCAGTCACCCTCTCAGCTTTCTTTTCTTGAGAAGAATGCTCTGGTCTGGCATAAATACCACTAGGTCATCTATGATTTGCATCTGCAAAAATGAAGGACAAAATATTAGAAAACTAAAAAGAAAGCCAGGGCGTCCGGTGGATGAAGTCTACCTTTGTAATGTCAGGCTGAAAAAGGGGGGATAGTACTAGAGAGTCAGGAACTTTCACTGCAACTGAAGAGGCTCACACTTTACATCAAACTAACCTATCAACTGAAAGAACTGAGGTTGATTTCTTTGCAATAGGGAATGCAGTTGAAACAAAGATTCGTGTGAAAAGAGAGTAGTACTACAAGAAAGCTGTAAGACAAAAATAAGTCGATTGCTACCATTCCGAAAATCACGGTTTAGAAGTCTTTCATCCGGGAGATATAGCTCCTCAACACATACATATAGAGATCCTGTGATTTGATCTGTACTAGAGATGGGAAGAACCAGAGGAACACTCCATAGCTGATAGAACCAAGAAATGAATGAATGTTCTTTTGGGAAAATGTATAATAATACACCTACCGAGACGAAAGTCAAAGGTGAGTCTTGTAGGTGGATGTATCGAACCAAAATAAGATATCAGATTGACATCTTGATACACTTATTTACCATAATAATAAATAGAGTCAATAGTGACTTCGCCGTGGGAAGAGTCGCTTCCTTCTTGCTTGATAGGGGGCTTCCATTCACCAGCGCAGACTAAAAGTGCTCTCCGAACCGTGTTGGATAGTCACCCATCACACGGCTCTCAAACCCAACCTGTGGTGGATCCCGGGAGACAAAGTCATAACGCAACATCCTTTGTCCCATACTTTCAAATGCTCCTCCCCGCTGATCAAGGAGCGAGGTTGCTCGTGATAGGCAACACTTTAAGCCGCTATTGTTCGGTTCGGATAAGTCAAGTTCCTTCGGTCGCTTCGCTCAGTAGGTCTTCCCTTATCTTTCCTAGCGTTCAGAGTAGTTAAGGTTTGAGATGAGAAAGGAGCACCGACCAAACGCAATGAATGAATAAGAAATTTACAGCAGAGGGAATCAATGATTCTTATTCGACCGAGTTCTAGCTAGAAAGATGTAGATTACACACTGGAGGTTGGTAAGAAATGAGGTTTGGAACCCTAACCTAAGTAAGCCTACTAGCGAAGCAATGGGTACTTGATCGGGTAGGGGGCAATTTGGTTTCAAGGCCCTCGCAGCAGGAAGAGGCAATTGTCATTTGAAAGTAAAGGCTCTTCTCATGTTTTACAAATCCTACAACTCTCTTTACTGAGC
>AWOL01S0142040.1:0-12325 GCA_000715115.1 Nicotiana otophora
GTGGTAGTAAATATACCACACTCACCTCGAGAAGGGGGTTTGAGATGAAATAAGAAAATAATGGCATTATTATGGCATGAATGGTCATTGGTCACGTACCTATTGTACGCCAAAATATTATGGCAATGTGATTATTAAAAGACAACAACAATGCAAGAAACAAATCTTGCATCTAATTTTGACCATGACCATAACGGTATAACTTTCTCTTTAAAAGAGATATTCACCATATAGATGTTGATGAATATATGGTAGTACAAAATTAATTGAAGGCTCTGGAAGAGCTAATATAACTCTGCCTAAGGGAACAATACTTATCATAGAGAATGCAATGTTCTCCTACAAGTCCAAGAGAAACTTGTTGAGATTTAAAGATATCTGCCGAAATGGATTTCATATTGAGACAATAGATGAGAATAATCTAAAATATCTCATCGTTACCAAGAATGTCTCTGGCCGGGAAAGGGTTATTGAGAAGTTCCCATCTTTATCTTGTGACATGTATTGGACAAGAATTAGTGCAATTGAGACACATTCTATCGTAAACCAAAATATTACTAATTTCAATACTTTTGTATTTTGGCATGATCGATTGGGACATGCTGGATCAATTATGATGAGACTAATTATAGAAAAATTAAATGTGCATCCATTAAAGAATTTAAAGATTCTTTTAAATAATGCATTTTCTTACAATTATTATTATCAAGACAAGTTGATTATTAGACCATTACCAACAAAGGTTGGGATTGAGTCTCCTGCATTTTTGGAATGTATACAAGGGGATATTTGTGGACCTATTCACCCACCTAGTAGGTCGTTTAGATATTTTTGTGGTCTTAATATATGCATCTTCTAGATGGTCTTGTGTATGCCTATTGTCATCTCGCAACCTGGCATTTACAAAATTAATGGCACAAATAATCTGATTACGGGCACAATTTCCCAATAATCCAATTAAGCTTATTAGACTTGATAATGCCACTGAGTTTTTATCCCAAGCATTTAATGATTATTGCTTATCAATTGGGATAAAAGTGGAACATTATGTGACTCATGTTCACACTCAAAATGGCCTTGCAGAATCTTTGATTAAACGTCTACAATTGATAGCAAAACCATTACTCATGAAAACCAAGTTACCCACTTCAGTTTGGGGTCATGCCATTTTGCATGCAGTTATGCTAATTCGTCTCAGACCGAAAAATTATCATAAATATTCCACATTGCAATTAGTTTTGGGTCATCTAAGATTTTTTGGATGCGTTGTATATGTGCCTGTAGCACCACCATATCGTACCAAGATGGATACCCAAAGAAGGTTAGGAATATATGTTGGGTTTCAATCACCCTCCATTATTCGATACCTTGAAACATTAACGAGAGATTTGTTCACTGCTCGATTTACAGATTGTCAATTCAATAAGACATTTTTCCCAAAATTAGGGGGAGAAATTGGTGAAACCAAACGTGAAATTTTGTGAGAAAATACATCATTATCTCATCTTGATCCACGTGCCTCCATTCATTTTGTGAAAAAATACATCTTTATCTCATCTTGATCTACGTGTCTCTATTTGTGAAAAAAAGAGGTGCAAAAGATTTTCCATTTGCAGAAAATAGCAAATCAAATACTAGATGCATTTACGAATGTGAAAAGGATAACGAAATCACATATCTCTGCAGAGAATGTTCCAATCCGTATTGATGTCCATGTTGGAAAATCTTCTAGTATCATAGATAATGAGTCAAAAGCATGCCTAAAGCATGGCAGACCATTGGGTTCTAAGGATCGAAATCCTATAAAAAGGAAAATAAATAATCAAGATGACACTACGAATGAGTCTCATAAAGAAACCCATGATTTAACCAATCCTGAGATTCGTGAGGAAATCAATGAGATTGAGACTCAAAAAAATAAGGAACTGTCAATAAAACCAATCGATATTGAGACATATTTGAATCGATTGAATATAATGGTAGATTATGTCTTTGCATACAATTTTGCATCTAGCATTATACAAGATAAAGAGGATCTTGAACCTCAATTTATTGGAGAATGTCGGCAAAGACGTGATTGGCCAAAATGGCAAGAAGCAATCCAATCTGAGTTGAATTCACTTGCAAAATGTGAAGTTTTTGGGCCTGTAGTCCAAACACCTAATGGTGTTAAGCCTGTTGGATATAAATGGGTCTTTGTACGTAAAAAGAATGAGAAAATGAGGTACAAAAATATAAGGCACGCCTTGTTGCACAAGGATTTTCACAAAGGCGTGGCGTCGATTATGAAGAGACGTATTCTCTTGTTATGGATGCTATAACGTTCCGTTATATCATTAGTTTTGCTGTCCATGAAAAACTTGGCATGCATTTAATAGATGTGGTTACAGCCTACCTTTACACCTCACTTGATAATGAGATATACATGAAAAATCCCGAGTGATTTAAAATGCCTGACGCACATAATTCAAAGTCCAGGGAAATACTTTCAATCAAATTGCAAAGATCTTTGTATGGTCTAAAGTAATCAGGAAAAATGTGATATAACCGTCTTAGTGAATATTTATTAAAAGAATGTTATATAAATGATGCCATTTGTCCATGTGTTTTTATAAAATAATAAAAAAAAAACATTGGGGTTTATTATACTTGCTGTATATGGTGATGACATAAACCTTATTGGAACTCCTACAGAACTCCAAAAGGCAATTGATTATTTAAAGAAGGAATTCGAGATGAAAGATCTCGGAAAGATAAAATTATGTCTCGATTTGCAAATTGAACATTTGGCAAACGAGATTTTTGTTCATCAATCTGCCTACATAGAAAAGGTATTGTGGTATCAAAAAGGGACTACCGATATGGGCTTATTTTATGGCAATGATTGCAATACCGATCTTGTTTGTTATGCCGATGCTGGGTATTTATCTGACCCACACAAGGCTCGATCTCAAACAGGCTATGTGTTTATGTGGATGCACTGCCATATCTTGGTGATCGACTAAGCAATCAATCGTGGCTACTTCTTCTAATCATGCTGAGATAATTGCTATTCATGAAACAAGTCGAGAATGTGTTTGGTTGAGATTTATAATACATCTTATTCGAGACAGATGTGGTTTGAAGTGTGACAAACTACCCACAATTTTGTATGAAGACAATGCAACATGCATAGCCCAATTGAATTGAGGATTCATTTGAATTGAGGATTCATAAAAGGAGATAGGACAAAACATATTTCACCAAAGTTATTTTTTACACATGATCTTCAAAAGAATGGTGATATCAATGTGCAACAGATTCGTTTAAATGATAATATGGTTGATTTGTTCACCAAATCTCTACTGACGTCAACCTTCAAGAAACTAGTGTACAAAATTGGGATGCAAAGGCTCGGGGGTGTGAACTGATGCTCTCATCAGGGGCAGTTAATATGCGTTGTACTCTTTTTCCCTTACAAGGTTTTGTTCCACTGAGTTTTTCTTGCAAGATTTTTAATGAGGCAACCAAAAAGCATATTTCTAAACAAGTATACTCTTTTTCCTTCACTAATTTTTTTTTTCAAATAAGGTTTTAACGAGGCACATTATTTATGGACATCCAAGAGGGAGTATTATAAGAAATATCAAATTATGGTGGATGTTTACTCTTCCTCCATGATTTTTATCTCAAATGCTTAATAACATATTTTCTTCACTTTTCATGCCTATATAAAGGCCTTGTAATAGATAGAAAAATACATACAATTGAAGAAGAAACAATAATATCTCCTCTTCCTTCTCTTTATCTCTATTTTTTGTTCATATTTTACTAATTTGCTTTTATTTCATAACAGTAACAATTAACCTATTGCCGCTAAATTATTTATGCTAAAAGGACTTTTTCTTGTAGTGCAATCCCACAACGACGCACTGGTAATATCTGTCCTTATAAATAAAATTCAAGTTAAACATGTTTTGATTGATCTAGGTAGCTCGGACAACATTATTCGATCGAGGCCTACAAGATCAAATTGTGCCCGTAACCCGAGTACTTAACGGCTTCAACATGGCAAGCGAAACCACCTAAGGTGAAATTACTTTGCCAGTGAACGTGGCCGGGACCATCCAAGAAACAAAGTTCCATGTGATCGATGGTGACATGAGGTACAACGCCCTGCTGGGAAGACCTTGGATCCATAACATGAGGGTAGTACCCTCGACCCTTCACCGAGTTCTGAAGTTCCCGACATCGAAGGGAGTCAAACCAGTGTACGGGGAGCAACCCGCCGCCAAGGAAATGTTTGCAGTCGATGAAGTGATACCGGTATCGACACTCTCTTCAATGAAGGGGTCGAAGGGAAAACAGGAGGTCAAATGGCAACCACAGATACCGGCCTCGACCCAATTGCAGGAGCAAGGAATCGACGAGGATGACGACTGCTGGGTCCCTTGATCCTTCATAATTCCAGATGACTCTGATGCCACCAAGTCAACGGTCGAAGAGCTTGAACAAGTTACACTGGCCAAGCATCAACCCAAACGAAAGGTATACCTGGGCACGGGGCTTACCCCCAAGCTCAGAAAAAAAATTATTCATTTCCTTAAAGCTAACATGGGTTGCTTTGCTTGGTCCCACCTCGATATGACAGGGACCCCACCAGAAATGACCACTCAAAAACTAAGCCTGGACCCTAAATTCTGCCCGGTGATGCAAAAAAGAAGGCCCCAGTCCGAAGTCAAACATGTCTTCATCAAGGACGAGGTAACCAAACTTCTCAATATAGGATCCATTCGAGAAGTAAAGTACCCTAAATGGTTAGCAAACGTAGTGGTAGTCCCTAAGAAGGGAAACAAACTTAGAATGTGTATAGATTATAAAGACTGGAATAAAGCATGCCCCAAGGATTTTTTCTTTGCCTAATATCGATCGTATGATCAATGCCACGGCTGGCCACGAGACTCTCAGTTTTATCGATGCCTACTCTGGGTACAACCAGATACAGATGAACCCGGAGGATCAGGAAAAGACCTCGTTTATCACTAAGTACGGTACCTACTGTTATAATGTAATGTCATTCGGTCTAAAAAATGTTGGTGCAGCTTATCAACGCCTAGTAAACCAAATGTTCGAAGAACAAATAGAAAAATCAATGGAAGTTTCTACTGATGATATGTTAGTTAAGTCCCTGCGAGCAGAGGACTATTTAAAGCTTTTGCAGGAGACTTTTGATATACTGAGGAAGTACAATATGATGCTCAACCCTGAAAAGTGTGCATTAGGGGTTGGCTCGGGCAAGTATTTTGGTTTCATGGTGTCCAATCGGGGAATGAGATCAACCCCGATAAAATCAAAGCTATCGAGGATATCACAGTAGTGGATAATGTAAAGGTCGTGCAGAGGCTGACGGGGCGGATAGCCGCCCTAGGATGATTTATTTCGAGATCCTTAGATAGGAGCCACTGATTCTTCTCGCTGCTTAAGAAGAAGGGCAATTTTGCACGGACTCCGGAATGCCATCAGGCCTTGGAGGAACTAAAGTGGTATTTATCGAACCCGCCGCTCCTTTACACCCTGTAAGTGGACGAACAACTTAACCTGTACTTGGCAGTCTCAGAGATAGCGGTAAGTGAAGTCCTAGTCCGAGAAGAACAAGGTACGCAATTCCCTGTCTATTATGTTAGTCGGACCTTAGGTGAGGCCGAAAATAGATATCCACACTTAGAAAAATTAGCGCTTACTTTAATAAGGGTCTCTAGGAAACTAAAACCACATTTATAATGTCATCCAATATGTGTTGTAACAACATGTCCCCTTCAAACTATTTTGCACAAAACCGAGCTTTCGGGTCGATTGGCCAAATGGGCCGTAGAAATCAGTGGGTACAATACTCAGTATCGACCCCGAACCGCCATCAAGTCTCAAAACTTGGCGGACTTCATGGCTGACTTTACGCCGGCCTTCGTACCCGAGGTTGAAAAAGAACTACTGATAAAATCGGGTACATTTTTGGGAGTTTGGACCCTCTTTACGGACGATGCTTCGAATGCGAAGGGGTCCGGACTAGGCATCGTACTAAAATCACCCACAGGTAATGTAGTTAGACAGTCTATCAGAACTACAAAATTGACTAACAATGAGGCCGTGTATGAGGCCATGATTGCAGGTCTCGAACTAGCTAAAAGCTTGGGAATGAAGGTCATAAAGGCTAAGTGTGATTCCCTCATCGTGGTAAACCAAGTTAACGGGACTTTTGAAGTCCGAGAAGACTGAATGCAAAGGTACTTTGATAAACGACAGGTGACTCTACATCGATTTAAGGAATGGACCTTGCAACATGTACCTCGAGAACAGGACAATGAGGCCGACGCTCTTGCATACTTAGATTCGTCGGTCGAGGACGACGAACCCAACTCGGGGACTGTTGTACAACTCATGAGATCGGTAATCGAAGAAGGTCACGCCGAGATAAAATCCACAAGTTTAATCTGGGATTGGAGAAACGAGTACATAGAGTACTTAAAGAATGGGAAACTTCCATCAAATCTAAATAAGTCGAGAAATCTACGCACAAAGGCAGCACAGTTCACTTTGTCCGAAGACGAAATGCTGTTTAGAAGGACGTTCGATGGACCGTTGGTAATATGTTTGGGACCGGAAGATACCGACTACATCCTACGGGAAAATCATGAGGGCACTTGTGGAAATCATTCCGGTGCCGATTCGCTGGTCCACAAAGTAATCAGAGCAGGGTATTATTGGACCGATATGGAGAAGGATGCAAGGGAGTTCGTTCGAAAATGCGACAAATGCCAAAGGTATGTGCCCATGATTCATCAATCCGGGGAACTACTCCACTCGGTCTTGTCCCCATGGCCCTTCATGAAATGGGGAATGGACATCGTTGGCCTTCTCCCATCGGCCCTAGGTAAGGTTTAGTTTATTTTATTTATGACTGATTATTTCTCTAAATGGTTGAAGCACAGGCTTTCGAGAAAGTCAGAGAAAAGGAAGTCAAAGACTTCACTTGGGACCACGTCATATGTCGATTCAGTATGCCCTCCGAGATTGTATGTGATAATGGAAAACAATTCATCGGCAGCAAAGTAACTAAATTTCTCGAGGATCACAAGATCAAAAGGATCTTATCAACACCTTATCATCCCAGCGGGAACGGACAAGCTGAATCGACCAACAAAACCATCATCCAAAATGTTAAGAAGATATTGACCGACTCCAAAGGAAAATGGAGAGAAATACTACCCGAGGTTCGATGAGCATACTGCACAACATCGAAATCCAGTACTCGAGCAACGTCGTTCTTCTTAGTTTATGGCGCCGAAGCTTTGATCTCGGTCGAGGTCAGAGAACCTAGCATCAGGTTTCGATATGCAATAGAGAAATCAAATAACGAGACCATGAATACGAGCCTAGAATTGTTGGACGAAAGATGCAAAGCCGCTCTCGTCCGATTGGCCACCCAGAAACACCGGATCGAAAGGTACTACAATCGAAGAGCCAATCTTAGACATTTTAACATCGGGGACTTGGTGCTAAGAAAAATCACCCTCAACACCCGAAATACGAATGAAGGGAAACTGGGTTTGAACTGGGAAGGACCGTACCAGGTTCTCGAAATCATCGGAAAAGGATCCTACAAGCTCGGCACGATGACCAGCGAACAACTACCAAGAAATTGGAACGTATCGTACCTAAAACGATACTACTGCTAAGGTACGCCCCCTTCCATTTTCATTTATATTCTAAACTAACCCTTGTAAGTGTTCGGCCAGAAACAACGATGGATTCTTCGACACGAAGCAAGCACGCGTTGCACTCTTTTTCTCCTAGACCGGTTTTGTCCCAAATAGGTTTTTCGGTGAGGTTTTTAATGAGGCAACCTTTGATCGTGCTAACTTAGAAAAATTCAACAGTATCTGAGTCTTATTTACAATCAACCTCGAATACTGGGGGCATTGCCCTCGAATGTCAACTTTGATGCAAGGAAGTTACTTCATGGCAGCAGGGTCTCTATGGGAAAAATTTGTAAGGGCCTAACGGTCAAACAAACTGTGCCCGTGTATTTTGCTCGAGTCTTGGCACAGAACATGTACGCATGTATCATCATTTATAAATAGAAATATTTTTCTTTACCGATATCTCATGCCTTAGAAAAAATTTTCTACTTTACAATTTCATGCTCTTGATCTATTATATAAACAGGCTTAAGGTCTCACCATAACTCGGATAATTACCCCCATGCTCGGGGACTGCCATCCGAAAAATAAACGAGATCGAATTATTAAAACTCTGAGATCATAAGACCTTTTAGGCAACCCTCAATTTTTATAGGCCACGGCCACCCCACTCGGGGGCTGACACTTCGGGCAAGCTCGAAGTAAAACGGGAAAATAAGCCCAAGGGGCAAATCCCGAACTAAAAAGGTTACGACCGAATTAACAGGGTTCGGAGACGTCCGAATTCCTTAACAAAACATGCCTTCTAATTCTTTCATAAACAGGTTAACAAGGCTGATCTGTGCCAAACCCACACTACTATTGAGTAGCGATGCGGATATGCAATAATAAACCCAACAAAGGTTGGGATCGAATCCACAGGGAGTTAGAATATGGAATTAGGTGTATATCCAAGTTAATTGCAAGTTTTGGATTTAATTACACTTTCACAAGTTTGGGTTTGATTTCTACTTCTAACTTTACTCTAAAGATTACAATAATTGAAATTAAGGACAATATTTTTATTGTTGTTTTTCAAATGTTTAAAGAGACTAGGGTAGTGACTTCTACCTAGGTGGATATTTAACGAGTAGAGAAATCTAGGGCAAACTTGATTAGTTAGGATTGCAATATAGCTATCACACTCGGGTACTCACTCTATACCTCTCGGTAGTTTGAGTGACTTTGCCCAATTTGGCTTTCTCAAGTCCAAATGGGTATTCATGCAAATCACGTGATATTAGCTCAAGTTGGGTATTACTATCTCTAGGTTTAACCCTTTAATTGGAGCTATTAATTTTTTGAGTTCACCCCGATTCCTTGTTAGCCTAATTTTTCTAGACTTAGTCCCTCTTTCTCAAGTAGAGACTAAGTCATAAAAGCATGAATCAATGTTTATAACCATTAATTCTTGAGTTCTAGCAAGAACTAGGCTAAATATCACTAACTCATTCACATTCAAGCCCTAAAATCAAATACCCATTAAATACCCACACTAGGGTTGGGTTACAACCCTAGCTATGGGTTTAGACACTCATGGAAATAACATAAATTAAAGATGAAACGAAGATAAAATTCATAATATTAATTTATGGAATAAAAATCTAATATTAAGAAGTGAATCTAGTACAAAATTTCCGAAAACAGAAAAGCCAGTCGTCACAGGTGCTCATATAAAATATAACATCCCCTAAAAATGATAAAAAGTTCTATTTATACCAAGATGAAAATATCTGACAAAAATGCCTCTGCGGAGGTTGTGCGGCCGCGTAATTCTGAGTGCGGTCGCACTCTTGCTTTCGCGGCCGCATAATTCTGATGCGGTCCGCGTTCTTCTCTTTTGGATTTGGGTTGGATTGAACTTTCGCGGACCGCATAATTTTAAGTGCGGCCGCGCTCCAGATTATGCGGTCGCATAAAAGTGATGCGGTCCGCACTTGCTTGAGTTTGGCTTGAAATCAACTCTCTGATTCTTCATCTTGTGGACCACATAATTTCGATCGCGGCCACACAAGGGACTCCCGCAGCCGCACAATTCTGGTGCGTTCTGCACTTCTCTCTTTTGCTCAAGTTGTCAACTCTCTGAATCTCAGTCATCGCGGTCCGTATAATTTCAATTGCGGCCGCATAGGGACTTTCGCGGCCGCACATTTCTGGTGCGGTTCGCGCTCATCATTTAGCCCAAAATCACACTCTCTGAATCTCCCTCTTGCGGACCGCATAATTATGATCGCGACCGCACAATATTTGTGCGGTCCGCACTTGAGACATCTTTGCCCAGCCTTGGTTTTTGTTCAACTTTTGACTCATTTGTAAGTTGATTTAATCCTTTTGGCTCAGTTTGAACAATTCCTGCAAACAAGCATATTTCATTAGTTTCCGGGAATACCTTCAAGCATTTTTTGCCTAAAACACAAGTAAAAGAGAGCAAATAATATGTTAAAATCCCTACTTATCAACTCCCCAAACTTAAGCTTTTGCTTGTCCTCAAGCAAATAAGGTAATTCTCAGTTTCCCACCTCCACTCGAAAAAAGGATATTTCAGTAGGCCTAAGGTGAATCAATCACGCATCAATTGGGACTAACAATTACCCTCAACACAAATGAATTATCAACAACACCCTGTTTTGACCTTTTGAGTACCATAGTTCCAATGCGACATTAGAGCATCAAGAGTTGACTTAATTCACCAAGGAAGCTCGCTCTATCACGCAGGTCATTGTGGAACCCAAACTCCTCATTCTCTACTCTCCATGAGCAAATCTCACTTTAGAATGTAACACTCATAACAAGGATTGTGAAGAAGTGCACTCATCTCTCTCAAAAGAATGTCACAAGTCCGGCTCTAAGTACCATAAGCTTGCCCCTTACGTAAATCACCACTAATATAAGCTCACTCAACTTGAAATCATATAGGGCTTTTTCGGGAATGTAATGAAGGCTTTTGGATCAAGGTAGGACTTAACGACATATGATGGTTTCATCTTTCCTTAAGCACTCCATTTTCTCTTTTTGACTCATACTTTCTTGACTATTTTAGTCATTTTCTTCTTCCTTAGGGGAACTATAGAGACGTAATGTCACTCTTTCTTGCTCGTGACAATCATTTTTCTCCTTTTCTAATCAATCCATGCCTTTCATCATTGCTTTATTTGAATCCCTTCAACTTTCTACTTTATTCACTTTCTTTTGATATATTTCTTTTTGGCCTTTCTTCCTTTTCTTTAACTTCCCTTTTCTTCAATGTTTTTTGTTCTTTGTACCTTTTATCACTTTCACATTCCTCGTCCCTCCTCCAAACTTATGCTTTTGTCAATTGTATCAAGAATGCCAAGAAAAGATCGGGTGCCAAGAGAGGGTCATTATAAAATGGATAAAGACTTGTAACATGGCTATTGAATGAAAAAGAGCTTCATCTCAAAGGGGTTGACTAGGGATATCACATTGGTAGGCTACGGAAGCTTTCAAATTTAAAATTGGATCAAGGAGAGCCTACAATCATTTCTCAAGTCGAGCTGCACTTAAAATTTTGCCTAGACAAACATTCAGGGCAAGCTCTAGACTTATTGGCACGGAACTTGGACTTGCAATTCAATACCTCACCTCTCAAGCTGTTGGATTGTTAAAGAGAACAGAGTCGAGGGCTCACAACAACCCTAGCTAAGATTGAAAATCACAAATAGCTTAAAAAAATCACTCGATGATTGTTTTAGTCAACACAAGAGTCTAAAGGTCACAACTAGAGCTATTCTTTGCCAATCAACTTGTTTATAACCATAAGGTCGAAGGTAAATGTGTTAGTACTAAGTGAAGCTTGCTTGAAACACTTTTATTCATTACTACTATATATACAAAAACCTAAATAAAACAGACTCAATCCCTTAAGAAGGTTGTCACGCTATCCATCGTTGGGAAGAGCTACCTGGTTCATACAACATCCACCTTTGGAAAGAACCGTGGCATTAAGAAAACCAAAGGCTTATTGTTCACACAAAACATAAAAAGAAGCTAACGACTTAAAAAAAAGCTACTAAAGTAAATAAGAAGCTATGCTACTAAGGAAAAACAATGAAAGAAGTTATGAAGTAACTACGGAAAGTAGACTGAATATGTACAAAATGAAGTAAAGCGAATATATCCATAATGGAAATGAATATATGCATCTAATAGTAAGAATATATGCATACCAAAAGTGAAAATAAAGATAAAGAAAAATAGCATAATGGTTATTACATACCAAATGTCATCAAATCAAAATGGACCACCCCCTAAATGAAAAATAGCATTGTCCTCAATGCTCATAACAAATAAGGACACGGAAAAAGGGTAGAGAGTAAAGAAAACTCTATATGTGGTCTCTGTATGCATCAGGTCCTCAACAAGGACTGGGTCATCAGCACCTTCTGTATCCTCTAACTGGATCTCCACATCCTCTGACTGGGGGACTACTAGGTTGTTGACCATCTAAATCAACTCATCAGCAGTGTGTGAAGTGGCAGTCGGCTCCTCAAACTGGCTGGCTGCTGCCTCTGATGCCTCGAGCACTGCTGCATGTGCTGATGGGACTGTTTCCTCCATGATCAGGTCTAGTGGAATATCACCAACAGAAG
>AWOL01S0142041.1:0-10240 GCA_000715115.1 Nicotiana otophora
GCAAATAAACACATAATACCTATTCCCTCAAGCCAAAGTTAGACACGACACTTACCTCGATTCATAGGCCACTCACTGCTCAAGTACCGCTTTTTACTTAGAATTCACCTCCAACTCACTCGTATCTAGTCACAAATAGTTTAATACCATCAATTATCGCTAAAGAAATCAACTTTAATGAAGAGTTACAGATTTCCCAAATTGTCTCAAAAAAGGTCAAAAACCGACCCCAGGCCCGCTTGGTCCAAACTCGAGGTTCGGACCAAACTCCGTTTACCCATTCACCCCTGAGCCCGAATATGTCATTAGTTCCGTAATTTGACCCCAAATGGAGGTCTAAATTCCCGAATATGTCATTAGTTCCCTAATTTCTACCCTTAAAGAACAAGATTTAGGCCTAGAAATCTAGTGGGTGTTGATGGAAATTTAAAGGAATGAGTTTAAGAACACGAACCTATGATTTGGTGTTGAATTCCCACTTCAAAAATCGCTCAAGGTTGAGTTCAAGTGAAGAAAATGTGAAATTTTGAACAAATCCCGTCTTTGAAGTCTATATTAAAACACTGGACAGGCCTTCATCGCGTTTGCGAGAGGCCTGTCGCGATCGCGATGCACAGTGGCCTAAGGCCTTCGTGTTCGCGAGTCTTTATACGCGTTCGTGTAAGGCAGCTCCCCCCAAGCCTTCGCGTTCGCGACCCAATGGTCGCGTTCGCGTTGAAGAACATGACCCCCTGCCCCAGGTCCCTTAAACTATCGCGTTCGTGGGAGACTGATCGCATTCGCGAAGGGTACCACCCCCAATGCTTCACGTTCGCGACCAGTCCTTCACCTTCGCGAAGAAGAAAATTCCCCTGCCCCCATTTTACCTTTCTCGTTCGCGACACTACCTATGCGAACGCGAAGAATGGCACACCAGAACAGTTGCTACAGCAAAAATCTCAAATTTTCTAAGTGCAAATCACTCCGTAGCCTATCCGAAACTCACCCGAGCCCTCAGGGATCCAAACCAAATATGCGCACAAGTCTAACAACATCATACGGACTTGCTCGTGCGATCAAATCGCCAAAACAACATCTAAAACTATGGATTTAGCATCAAAATCAATGAAATTCTCAAGAACACTTAAAGTTACTATTTTCTCAACCGAAGGTCTGAATCATGTCATTTAAACTCCGTTTTTCACCAAATTTCACAGACATAGTTCAGATATTACCGGGCTCCGAAACCAAAATACAGGCCCGATACCATCAAAAATCAAGAATTAAGCATATACTTTAAAACTATTAATTTTTTTGAAATTCAATTTTAGTCAAAATTTCATTTCTCGAGCTATGGACCTCGGAATTTGATTCTGGGCATAAGTCCAAGTCCCATAATTCGATACGGACCCACCGGGACCGTCAAAATACGGATCCGGGCCCGTTTACCAAAAATATTGACCAAAGTCAATTAAAATCAACTTTTAAGGTATAAATTCTTGTTTTCATCAATTTTCAACATAAAGCTTTCCGAAAACATGCCCGGATTGCGCACGCAAATCGAGGAGGATAAATATAAGATTTTAAAGGCTTAAGAGCGCGATCCGAGGTCTAAAACATAAGATGATCTTTTGGGTCATCACAGCAGGACAAAACTTCAGCATGTTTTGGTATGAAATTTTAGAAAATGAACTAAATAACTTCAGCATGCATTAGCTAAAATTCTTTAGAAAATTATATACTGCAGGACAAAAGCTTAAGTATGTTTAGTCTGAAGTTTTAACAAATGAACTAAAAAACTTCAGCATACTACAATAATTGAGCATGTTTTAGTATGAAATTTTAGCAAATGAACTAAATAACTTCAGCATGCATTAGCATGGATTTTTAGCTTGAACGTGAAACAACTTCTCGCTACATTAGTATGAAGTGTTTAGCTTGTATTTGATTGAAAATTCATAATTCAACGTGAAACAACTTTATTCTATATCCATATGCAAAGTTTTTTGAAGATCTATAAGTGAAAGCTTCATGTTTCATCCGTCAAACAACTTCATGCAAGTGTGACTAAATGAGCATTAGTGAAAATATCTATAGGCGTTAATTGAATTTTGATTTTGTTTTTTAAGTATAAAACTTAAACAACATGATAAATTACGAAAATAATTGCAGATCAATCAGTTTCAAAAAACTAATTTGACTTTCAAAATGAATTGCAATACTTACAATGTAATTTGAATTCGGAATTTGAATCTGGTTCAACACTTTTTGATTTTTTTATAAAGCTGCTCAGAGGAGAGGAGATCTGAGGAGGGACGGAGTGATGGAGGAGAACGGTAACGTAATTAATGCGTGATGCATCTTTTATATCTTTTGTCAGGGGTATAATTATCTTTTTATGATGGATTTTTTGTAAGCTGGCTACCAAATCAATAATTTTTAAAAATATGGTAC
This sequence comes from Nicotiana otophora, assembly GCA_000715115.1. NCBI lineage: Eukaryota > Viridiplantae > Streptophyta > Magnoliopsida > Solanales > Solanaceae > Nicotiana > Nicotiana otophora. The sequence continues at coordinate 2,434 of AWOL01S0142041.1, forward strand.
ATGTTAAAAGGTGACACAAATATATGGTACGACTGCAAATGACCCATAAATAAGCAAACACAAACCAACCCCAAACCCATTCTTATTTCCTACTTCCAGCCAACAACTCCCCAAGCCTAAAGAAAACGGGCTAAGTACACAAATAGTAGATTTTAGGACCTTTATTTAATAAATAGCCAAAATTATAAATTAAAGTCTAGCCTCAGAAATACGGATCGCGGGTTTGTGATGTCTAAATTTGGATCTACAGATTTGAAGTTGGGTGCTGCCAAAGTCTTTTTAGATCTCACATTCAAAATTTAATGAAGTTCAAATTCAAACTTGACTCATAGACTTGAATTTAAATTTCAAGTCAAACTTCAGACCTTCGGATTTGAAGTTAGCATTAAATAGTTTTTAAGAACTGAATATATTTTATTTTGCATTAAAACTAGATATAACTGGTGTCATTTCTAATTACAATTAAACCGCTCTTGGCACTCGCACTCGACACTCGCACCCAGTAGGTACCTACGCTTACTGCTAGTAAGTAAGACTCCGGAGGGGCGGATCTTGCCCAAGCGCTAATATAAGCCAATCATGGCATGAATCAATAAAGCATGTTGTAGCGTGCAGCCCGATCCCATAAACATCCTCACAATCAAGCCCTCGGTCTTACTTAGTCATCAATCTCTCCAGTGTCTCGGCCTCACAAATCTCATGCCAATCATCCCAAACAATAATACTATGCTATGAGACAAATGATATCAGAGACTGAGATATGATATGCAATGAATGAGTATGTAATTGCAATTTAAGCAAAATAACTCAACAATAGAAATGTTCTCAGTGGGTCTCAAAAGGATAAATATATAGCCGAAACATGATGTCTCACATGAGTCACAACTCAGTTTCTTTAACACATGAAAATACATTGATAATAACATAGTTATTTGACTATACAGTTCCACGGAATCGATTGAGTCTCAATTTCTACGGTGCACGCCCACACGCCCGTCACCTAGCATGTGCGTCACCTCAACACCAAACACATAACATGTATATTCAAGGGTTCATACCCCCAGCACCAAGTTTAGAAGAGTTACTTACATCGAACAAGGTGAGTCCAATGTCGAGCAAGCCAAACAATACTCCTAGAAATGCCATTCCGCGCGTATCAACCTCCGAACGGCTGAAGACTAGCCAAAAGCAACTCAAATTCATCAATTAATGCCTAAGGAAACAATTCCAAATGATAAAGGTCAAATTTCTAAACAAAATTTTGAAGTCAACCAAAAGTCAAACACAAGACCGCACCTTAGAACCCGACGAAACCCATAAAATCCGACAACTCATTCAATTATGAGTCCAACCATACTTATTTCACTCAAATCCGACTCCAAATCGATGTTCAAAACTAGAAAATATATTTAATGAAATTATAGACAATTCCTCCGATTTCTCTTTAAAAATCAATAATCATACGCCAAAAACAAATATTAATTCATGAAATATAATCACAAGTGAGTCAAGAATGCTTACCCTAATCCATGTGGTGAAATTTCTCTCCGAAGTCGCCCAAACCGAGCTCCGAAATCCAAAAATGCGATAAAAGAACCAAGATCTCGATATATAGGTTCTGCCTACCACTGTTCGCCTCTGCTATCACGCCCCAAACCTGGGGGGGGGGGCGAAACTGATACCCGGTGCCTCATCTATCCTTGCATACCAACTTGCAACTAAGGGACTCTGAACATATAATATCATATATTGGCCATGGGCCATATTTCAAGGCAATTTGCGAATGCGGACTAAATATCAATATAAAGTTGGGCCGACAAGGCCGTCATAACTACTACAGCTGGCAAACCAACAAAATATACATACAAGGCTTACAAGCCCAACATACTGCACTAACTGATATGATATGTCTATAAGCCTCTATTGATGGATGTATTGTGTTCGGAACAGGGCCCCGACCTATCCATAACATATATATACATATATACACAAGATGTACGTAAAACTCTAGACCCGTCAACTCCGAAGGACGCGGAGCTTACCGATCAAGCTGAACTCGGGCAATGCCTACTGAGGAGGTCTACCCGTCTGTCTGTCTGAACCGGCACGCATTAAATGCAGCATCCCCAGAAAAAGGGACGTCAGTACGAAATAACGTACCGAGTATGTAAGGCAACAGAATAACTGAAACCTGAAACTTAACTGATAATATAATAACAGAAAGTAACTAGAAGTCAAAGATAATATGAAGATATGCTTACCTGTTGATACTGATTCACCTCTCTCAATATAGTAAGTAAAATAGTTGTCTGGCCTTATAGGGCTCGGTATATATAACTGCTCTATAGTAGTAGGCTATCCCATAGGCACTCAGGCATACTAGGCTCTGTATCTCCGCCATTCTGGGCTCGCTCACAGGCGCTCAGCCACAGTAGGCTCGGTATATAACTTACCATCTGATCAGAGGTTGCCCAATAGTGGCCTGCCCATCGATTATAGCTCGATGGTAATGAAAATACTGTAATACTGTACATATAGGCTCTCTGCTCTCTTGACTAGAAGAAGACAATACTCAATTAAATATGATATCCCGATAAGGAAAATACTGTAATTTATGAGACTAGGATAATGTATATAAATTCGGGAGTATGAACTTCTCTTTATGCCTCGTTATCAAACACATGTAATTACGAGATCATGCCAAAATGAAGGAAGGTCTTAGCCTTAACATACATGGGGTAGGGAAATCCATATGATATTCTTGAGAAAGATTGCACCGTACTCTCTTAGAATTGCAAACTCCCGTTGCCATAACATTACGTAGTCTTGTATGAAGTTTTTATTGAAGAACTCACTTTACATGTATATACATGTTCTTATATGAACTTGCTGAAGCAAACTCACGTTAATCTATCTTACTCTGTAAAAGAGTCATATGAATCTTGTTTGAGATTGTCCATCCATAAGTGTCTGACTTAAAGATATATGAAAGTCCTTTACATTTACGATTTATGGGCCCCATTTGCATAATGACTAAGCCACCCAAAATTCACCTATCTTTGCCATTTTGCAACATAATTCATGAATCACTAATTATAGTGATGGGCTGCCACGTTGGGAAAGTATCTAATCTTATCTAATTTCTCTAATTAATCACCCAACAATTCCTTAATTAACTTGGTAATCCCCATTGTTCAATAATTAACTAATTACCCCCATAGTTAAGAATTATCTCAACTTACTTAAAATACTACTTACTTTTAACATACCTTATACACCATACTAGCATGGTCATGTAGTTCCTTGTATGGCACTAGTCCATAAGTACCGAGTATTATAGCTCGGACCGTATTTTATCCCCAAATTTCCAAACTTCGACGAAACTCATTTTCTTCGATTCGCTTAATCTCTGTCCTTCACGAATTTACTTATCACTTGTTTGAAATAACTTAATACTTATAATCTCAAAATAATCTCATTCCCGAGCTTACGTCGATTAACTTACGACGAAACTTTAACGTACGAAAATGCAGGATTTAACATCTCATTTCCGAGCTTCCATCAATATATTTATGGCGTACTTTCACGTACTCAAACATGGGGTGTAACATCATTCACCCCTTTGAAACATTTGTCCTCGAATATTGAATGATGCACTTATCATTTTCATAACTTATGTCTTCCGAATACTTTAATATTTTCCTTGCCATTTAGGCAACTATTTTTGAATAAATCTAAAGGCTTGGGCATTCCCCCCTTAAGCCTCTTTCTCACACCATGACATGTAGTCGGAATCCTTTTAATCTCGTAACTGTTGCTACCTTCTATCATGCAGCCTGTATGACTCTAACTTTGTATGTGCGCCTATGCGACTCTTCTCTTCTCTTTCCTCCAGCTTTTAGCCAATCTCTAGGCTTCACTTTGTGTTCATATATAAAATTATGTCAAGTTGTCCCTCTGGATGTCATCAACTTTACTTCATCTAAGTAGTCCATACTATACCATAATTCTTACTTCGATTTATCGTTACTGAGGTCTGCCACCAAACTCCAAGTTACTCTCGTTGCTTATCCTATATGTATAAATCTAAGTCTTTTAATGCTTCTTCATTACTGTTCATCTTAAGAATGATGGTCTAATCCCATCTCGTACTTTGCAGCTTTTACCCATCCATTGTTGATTTACCTCAATGTTGATCTACAATCTTCCATTGATAACTTGAAACTTCGTACGTAATATATTGCCACTAGGGCTTACGCTGCATCGTGGAGCATTTGAAGTGATTTTCCTGATCCACATGGGGGCGATACTACACTTTCATAACCATATTTCATAGCATCCCAATGTGATTTTCCTCACGTGAGTATTTTAATCCTGTACAATTCATGAAATCATTACTTAATCGAAGGCCCAAACGTCATCCTTCATTTATCACAATTACACCCTCATTCTACTACCAGGGCATCATTCCATCTCTTCTAAATGCTACTAGTCTTAGACTCCTTTGAGTTCACTCAGGCTATACTGAGCTTTCTATAACTTAGAGAGACCATTAGCTCCCATGTTTTCATGGGCTTAATCCTGAGGACTTATCCATTCTCGTCACCTTCTCACTCGCCCTTTCTTATCCTTACTCCTGCCTTCCTAAAACCTTGTCGTTTTTCCATACTTTAGCTTGCAACCTACACATATCTATTTATACTACTCGCAACCTTCCTTCAACTTGCTTGGACAACAGATTTCCTCGTGTTATTCTGGAACATCAAGCTAGACATCACATCGTCTCTAACTCTTCTTTACTCTTTTAACTAGACCTCTCAATACATAGAAACCATAGGCTGGAAGGTATGCCACTAACGACACTGCTATCATTCCTGGATACTGAATCCCAGCGCTTCTAGCCTCCTATCTGAAGTATGGACTATTATCACATCTTTTATCTCTTTCTTAACCTTCCTTCCACATAGGTATAATTCACATCCACAACTTGCAGCTCTATTATAATACTTGCATACACAATCCGGTGAGAGCTTCATACTAACTTCTTATGAGGCTGGTACTTCTTCTAACTGGCTTTATCATAAAGCCGTTATAGAATATGGTTGTTATACTATCTATTTTGTACCTCTGGTATTAGAGAAATTCTGCTATGTTCTTAATCACAATTTCTATAATTTTCTGGGTCTAATAATCAGACTCCTGATTTATTTGGTTGATGTAACTCTTTAGTTTCCTCTTTCTTTCTGATCAGCCTTTATGTAGGTTTGAGCTATCTTCCGATCTGCGGCTCCTGGTATTAGTTATTACTTTAGCCTTCCATGGGCACTATAGAATATCCATGATACAATCTTCTAACAATTCAATCCTTTGTTTATACCCTGGGCTCAATTTTTTCTTTTAACTTATACCAGAGTCTTCTACGACTCTATGAATGTCAATATATATGTTGCATGGATAATATTCTGAAATCGTAAGTGCGTTCATGATGTAACTAACTCTGGATCACTGTTCGAATAATTCCTTTCATTCCTTCTCATATTTCTTTAAACGTAGGCAATTACTTTTCCTGGTCTTTCTGCCCCCTTGTTGCGTGCATACTTAACTTATCTTAGTGCCCATACATATTGGAATTCCATACCACTCATATGATCTTGAATATCACTTCTGATTTTTACTTTCTATTCGTTAGCCACGGTAGGTGCCACTTTTTTATGGAGTGCATACAATGTTGTTGTGAGACTATTGTTATAAGATCATTTCCTCTTTAGGTCACTGAGCTTAGGTCGAAGCCTTCTTCCTTACTTCGTCAGCTAGTCTTTTATTGTAGTATTTAGGGAGGACCCTCTGATTCTCGCAAGGCTGCGAGCTTATTACTTCGTGTATGCGGCGGAATTTTTGATGTTCTTTCTTACTTGTAATTATCCTTACATACTTACCTTCATGCCCTTGTGCTCGTACGGTTGCTTTTGAGCTGATATTTTGATTGTCTTCCCAGTGGCACTCTCTTTTTCCTCTGTAACACTCATACGGTACCTTTAACTACCCCAACTCCTATCTTAATATTTCTCAAGGTTACGATGTCATATCTGCGAGACTGAATTCACTATATTGGGTTTTACTATGTTTATCTTGCACGATTTGCTGATTCGTCTGTAACCACTTGTCTAGCCATAATAGGCTCTTCCTGAGTCAGTTGCTAACTACTCTTTGGCCCATTTTCATATCAATATTCCACGTAATCTTTCTTGGGTTATTCCTTTTGTCTTAACTCACCTCTCGTACTAGCTCCTTATTTATCAAAAGCATCCCGAGCCGGAACCCTTACTTCCTCTCCTTGACATCGTGCTTGCATAATGTTCTGGAATCGTAGAATAGCTGTAGGATTTGAATAAGTGCAATCTCATTTTTATCGCATTCTTCCTTTACCATTCCATAGTTACTAGAACCACTTAATTATGACTTAATGCCACATTACTCCATATTCCCCCCTTTTGGGGAGTACTATGATTTAGTACTACGATAATCTTCATATAGATGTTTTACTTCTTCATCTTTGGTGTCTTTTCACATCATCGATGACCCTTACTCACCTCGCGGTAATCCTTTTGTACCAAAGATAATATATTTCCTTACTCGCGAGGGTGACACTTAGTATAACTGGCACATACAGTCCCTTAAGCTGAACTTTTCTCACATTGCTTGCTTTAGGGAAGCGCCTTCCTGAATGACCAGCCCATACTGATTTCTATTACTCTCGGTCTAACTTGTCCTTCTGGTAGTCGCGTTGGAGTCACAAACTTATTTCTCGAAATGAGGATATGACTTTATGGCCTATACTTTTTTGTTGTCTCAAGGCCTGTCACCTCTCGTCTTTTCCTTCACTTGACTATAGACTATGTAATACTGTTATCTTTTGATCTATCGTTGTCATCCATGTATCATATCTTACTCATAATGCTTCATTAACTCTTTTCTTATTTCCCGCTAACATTTATGTCTATCACTTTATTCTGAAAACGCGAACAAGACATTATTTTGCTTTTAGCTCCCCTTTGCTCCATTCAGTGGCTCTTCGGGTTGCTGAAAGTTCTCGCTCTACTAGGGACGTGAGCCACACTAAGGTAATATTTATCCCTTCCAGGCTTACAGTGCCTATCTTTTGAATTTTCTTTTTTGATCATGCTAATATTCAAATCTAATTGTAATATTCTAGAGTGCACCATCTGGGTGCCTCGCAAGGAGATCTATTAGCACCTTTGTAATATCCTTTAGAAATGTCAACTAACACAAACAATCCATTTACCATTTTGGGTTACTCTAACCCCATCCGGATCCTAATATCCCGTCCTTTTCTTAAACTACACCGGTTAGCCCCCAATAGGGTATAATTTAGATGGGTGGGGCCAATTATACATACCTCTATTACTGTTGAAGGTAACTCACAATGCTTATATTTTTCTGCCGAATTTGAAAATACTGATAATCTTCATTAACTGGGTACCTCGTACCCTTCTTATCTTGCTCCTTTTACTTGTTGAAGCTTGTATCTATCTTCTGAATCTCTCATTGCCTTTCACCATAGGGGTGGACAGATATTCTTTGCCTTAAGGCTCCTTATGAAGAGGCTTACACATCTTAGTAGACACATGATCTACTGAAGACATTACATTTACTCATCATAAGCATCATGCAAAATCAAGTTTCTCTGACTCAACTCTTTCACAGCCACCTGCAATCTCTTACCAACCGTCTTTCTAGATGTAGGCATCATCGTACTATGAATAAGATAGAGTTTAGGAAATTGAGT
>AWOL01S0142041.1:12830-27770 GCA_000715115.1 Nicotiana otophora
TTGTAGACTCCCTAGGACAGAACTACTTTGATACCACTTCTGTAATGCCCCGAACCTGGGGGGGCGAGACCGTAACCCGGTGCCTCACCTATCCTTGCGTACCAACTTGTAACTAAGGGACTCTGAACATATAATGTCATACTTTGGCCATGGGCCATATTGCAAGGCAATTTGTTAACGCTGACTAAACATCAATATAAAGCTGGGCCGACAAGGCCGTCATAACTACTACAGCTGGCAAACCAACAAAATAAACATACAAGGTTTACAAGCCCAACATACTGCACTAACTGATAGGATATGTCTACAAGCCGCTACTGATGGATGTACTGTGATCGGAACAGGGCACCGGCCTATTCATAACATATATATACATATATACACAAAATATACGTAAAACGCTAGACCCGGCAACTCTGAAGGACGGAGAGCTTACCGATCAAGTTGAACTCGGGCAACACTTACTTAGGAGGTCTACTCGTCTGTCTGTATGAACATGCACGCATGAAATGCAGCGTCCCCAGAAAAAGGGACGTCAGTACGAAATAACGTACAGAGTATGTAAGGCAACAAAATAACTGAAATCTAAAACTGAACTGATAATAAAATCGCTGAAAGTAACTGGGAGTCAAAGATAATTTGAAGATATGCTTACCTGCTGATACTGACTCACCTCTCTCAATATAGTAAGTAAAATAGTTGTCCAGCCTTATAGGGCTCGGTATATATAGCTGCTCTTCCGTAGTAGTCTATCTCATAGGCGCTCGGCCATACTAGGTTCTGTATCTCGGCCATTCTAGGCTCGCTCATAGGCGCTCGGCCACAGTAGGCTCGGTATATAACTTACCATCTGATCAGAGGTTGCCCAATAGGGGCCTGCCCATCGATTATAGCTCGATGGTAATAAAAATACTGTAATACTGTATATATAGGCTCTCTGCTCTCTTGACTGGTAGAAGACAATACTCAATTAAATATGAAGTCCCGATAAGGAGAATATTGTAATTTATGAGACTAGGATAATGTAGATAAATTCGGGAGTATGAACTTCTCTTTATGTCTCGTTATCAAACACATGTAATTACGAGATCATGCCAAAATGAAGGAAGAGCTTAGCCTTAACATACCTGGGGTAGGGAAAATACGTATGATATTCTTGAGAAAGATTGCACCGTACTCCCTTAGAATCGCAAAATCCCATTACCATAACATTACGTAGTCTTGTATGAATGTTTTATTGAAGAACTCACGTTACATGTATATACATGTTCTTGTATGAACCTGCTGAAGCAAACTCACATTAATCTAACTTTCTCTTTAAAAGAGTCATATTAATCTTGTTTGAGATTTTCCATCTGTAAGTGTCTCCCTTAAAGATATATGAAAGTCCTTTACATTTAAGATTTGTAGGCCCCATTTGCATAATGACTAAGCCAGCCAAAATTCACCTATCTTTGCCATTTTGCAACATAATTCATGAGTCACTAATTATAGTGATGGGCTGCCACGTTGGGAAAGTATCTTATCTTATCCAATTTCTCTAATTAATCACCCAACAATTCCTTAATTAACTTGGTAATCCCCATTATTCAATAATTAACTAATTACCCACATAGTTAAGAATTATCTCAACTTACTTAAAATACTACTTACTTTTAACATACCTTATACACCATACTATCATGGTCATGTAGTTCCTTGTATAACACTAGTCTATAAGTACCGGGTATTATAGCTCGGACCGTATTATAGCTCGGACACTAGTCGCTTACCCTCTCTCCTTCACAAATTTACTTATCACTTATTTGAAATAGCATAATACTTATAATCTCAAAATAATTTCATTCCGGAGCTTACGTCGATTAACTTACGACGAAACTTTAACTTACGAAAATGCGGGATGTAACATCTCATTTCTGAGCTTCCATCAATTTATTTATGGCGTACTTTCACGTACTCAGACATGGGGTGTAACATCTGCGATCAAATGAGCCACTTATGCATTGTCGCTTTTGCGACCAAAATTCCGCTTCTATGGAGAAGCACTGGAACACGCCCATCGCACCTACGGAACAGGCTCCGCTCCTGTGCAAACGCAGGTGCGAACCAAAATCTCGCTTCTGCGCCCACTCGCACCGCATATGCGACTTCACAGATGCAAAGAAAACTCCGCATTTGCGGACTCTTTCCCCAGCACACTCTCATATTTTTGCCACTGCCTCTTTTGCAGCTCCGCACCTGCGCCCATAGCTCCCTAGGTGCGGTCACACCACCCCTATCAAACCAGCCTTAGCCAATATAATCCATAATGATCTGAACCTCGTCCGAAACGCATCCGAGCTACTCGAGACCCCGTCCGAATATACCAACAAATCCCATAACATAACATGGACCTACTCGTCTCCTCAAATCACACATAATAACATCAAAATGACGAATCACACCTCAATTCAAATTTTGCACACAAGTCCCAAATGACATAACGAAGCTATTTCAAATTCCCGGAACCACAATTCGAACCCGATATCATCAAAGTCAACTCCCGATCAAACTTATGAACTTTCCAAATCTTCAAATTCTCAACTTTTGCCAATTAGTGTCGAAACCTTCTAGAATTATCCAAATGCAATTTCGGACATACGCCCGAGTCCAAAATCACCATCCGGACCTAACGGAACCATCAAAACTTCAATACGAGGTCAAATACTAAAAAGTTAAATTTGATCAACTCTTCCAACTCAAAGCTTCTTAGTTGAGAACCATTCTTCCAAATAAATTCCGAATACTTTCAAAGCCAAAATCGATAATTCGCACAAGGCATAATACATCATACAAAGTTACTCATGCCCTCAAACCACCAAGTGAAGTGTAAATGCTCAAAACGACCAACTGGGTCTTTACAACAACCCTATCCCATAAATAGCTAATAAGGCTACTGCGACGTGCAACCCGATCCAAAAAATAGCCAATAAGATCTGCTGCGACGTGCAGCCCGATCCCATAAATAGCAAATAAGGAATGCCACGGCGTGCAACCCGATCCCATAATTATCACTCACAATCTGGCTCTAAGGCCCCACCTCAGTCATCAATCTCTCAAGTCTTAAGGGCTCACAATCTCATACCACTCAGCCCAAACAATAATAACATATGATGTAATAATGAATGATGAATAGAGAATGATATATGAGATGCAAATGAAGAATCATGACTGAGTATATAATTATAGTTAGAGAAGATAACTCAAAACAACAGAGATAGCTTCATTAGGTCTCAACCGAATAAGCGCATAGCCTAAACATGATTTCTAACATGATTCACAGCTCATATAATCACACAAGTAGGGAGAACATGTATGTAACAAGATATAACAACAAGACAAGTCCGATCATAGTTTAATAGTCAACTAGAATCTTGATTTTCCCGGTGCACGCCCACACGCTCATCACCTAGCATGTGCGTCACTTCAATACATCTCTAATAACATAGTTCCCAGGGTTAAATAACCTCAAACCCAGATTTAAATATATTACTTAGCTCGAACAAGCCAAATACAATATCGAGTAAGCCAAACAACACTTTAGAAATTCCATCCCACGCGTATCAAGCTCCGAACGGCTCGAAACTAGCCAAATATAACTCAAATACATCGAATAATGCCTAACAACACAATTCCAAATGATAAAGGTCGAATCTTTACACATTTACTCAAAAGTCAAATTCGGGCCCATACCTCGAAACCCAAATAAACTCACAAAATCTAACAACCCATTCGATTACGAGTCTAACCATATTAATTTTACTCAAATCCGACTCCGAATCAATGTTCAAAACTCAAAAATTCAATTTAGAAAGGTTTAAACAAAAACCCCCAATTTCTCTTTATAATTCATAATCCAAATTCCAAAATCGAAGATATATTCATGTAATATAATCAAAATCGAGTAGAATACACTTATCCCAATCCATGTGGTGAAAATCACCTCTAAAATTACCCAAATCCGAGCTTCATAGCTCAAATATGATAAAAGACCAAGACCTTTGAAATAGAGTACTTGAAACACTGCTCAAGAGGTACCATTTGCGATCACGATTCAAAACTTTTCCAGCACAGATTTTATCCTTCGTGATCGCGATGAACAAATTCCCATTATCCTTCCCAAACTCTTCTCAGATAGCCTGTTGTGTATCAGCAATAACTTTTTGTATATACCGGTTTGATTTTCTGAAGACTAGACACAAAGAGCTAAAACTTTCATGTTTGGATCATCTCCAAATTCCTTATAGATTGCAAGATATAAGGCTTCCAAAGCCAGCCTAGTGAAAACAAAATTTCTTCTTCGCGAACGCGAAGAACCCTCCGCGAACACGATTTAAAGGTCCCATTTTCCCATTTTGCTATTCGCAAACATGACCCAAAGTTCTCGATCGCGATGCACACCCCTGTAGCGAAAGACCATCAACTAAAAATGGCCTAGAAATAGTCCGAAACCACCCCAAAACTTATCCGAGGCCCTCGTGACCCCGTTCGAACACACCAATTAAGTCCCAAAACATAACACGGACCTATTCGAGGCCTCAAATCACACATAAAAACTTCAAAATCACAAATTGTCGATCAAGATTAATCTCTTAAGTTCATAAACTTGAAACTTCGAACCAAGCGTCTGATTCAAGCCTAACCAATACGGAATGAACCCAAATTTTGCATACAAGTTCCAAATGACATAACGAATCTATTCCAACTCCCGAAACCACAATATGAACCCGATATCATCAAAGTCAACTCCCGGTCAAACTTATAAATATTTCAAACCTTCAAATTGCCAACTTTCGCCAATTAGTGTCAAAACCTTCTAGAAATATCCAAATGCAAATCCGGGCATACACCCAAGTCCAAAATCACCACGTGGACCTAACGGAACCATCAAAACTCCGATCCGAGGTCAAATACTCGAAAGTCCGACTTAGTCTAATCTTCCAACCTAGTTGAGAATCATTCTTCCATATCAATCCCAAAACACCTGAAAACAAAAACCGACGACTCACACAAGTCATAATACATTATATGAAGCTACTCAAGACTTCAAAAAACTGAACAAAATGCAAATGCTCAAAACGATCGGTGGGGTAGGTATATTCTCCCACCACTTAAACATACGTTTGTCCTCGAATGTGCCAAGAGTCATCCCAACACCATCAAATCATTATATAACCTTACCATGCACATACCCGGGGGTGATCCCATGTCACCCCAATCCATATAAGTCCCCTAACTCAACCTAACCAAAGATTCTTCCTCCAACCTTAGCCCATAAATCTTGGAACCCCATTTGAAACATTTGGAATTCCTTACAAGACCCGAATCTTGAATCTACACACTGTATAGGTCTGAACAAGCTGTATCAAGACATAACCATAAACTAATATATAATCACATGATATACCACATAACTCGCATACTTATAGCAATAATTTCCTATCACTGTATCTTCTCAAAACAAACCGCGTACCGGTAATGAACCTCATATCAAATAAACATTCATTCAAAACCTTTCTATATTGCTGATGATGATAGAAACACGCAAAAACTCATAACCACTCATCAGATCAACAAGTCATGGAGCTCTCTCTCATCCGACAAGAGCCAAAACCAAATTCTAAGCCGACTTCTAAAATTATTTTTCCAAATATACCCTAATCAAATCCGATAGTACCCATTCTAGGTTCAATGACCTCATCTCATCAAACACAACCATTCTATTGACATGCCACACCAATACAACCTAAAACAAGAAACTGTGCAATTCGTGCACCAAAAAGTAATAATTCAAATGTACTCAACATGGAAAATGACTCAAATGAGAGAACCGTCCTGCAAGCTCAACAAGTACCATAACAAGCACAATGCTATGAACCCATCACACATGGTAGAACCAAGACTACGAATCTACCACAAAGGATCATATCTAAACATAACCCCATTGCAAAGCATGACCCCATCTAAACACCGGTCCGTATGAAATACTTAGAGCCATAATGCTCAAAATCAACAAACACATACAATTCGACATCAAGTACATGAAGTGCATGGCCATAACTATGGAGGAGCAATTAACACAATATACCATAGCTCAAAAAGACCATAACCAAGACGCGATCAACCATTCAACACCCTACTAACCATTTCGTTCAAATTTTGCTACGAGGCCCAAACAGAACTGAATCATGTGTGCATATAACCAACAAATCACAACCCCATGTAGCATAGAAGAGTAATACATAGATCGCCCTCCAAAAGTCCACAATGATCTAACCATAACACGTACCACCATCTGGCTAACTTTGTCCACATCTTCACAGTCTGCAACTCCGAAACAGTCTGCTTTTGAGAACTTCTAGTCTCCAGATCCACAGAACACATGAACCACCATAGCCGATCCCAACTCCACCACCCGAATGACTGACACATCTCTCATACACAATCATTCCACGAGAAATACTTCTATAATTCTCCCACACCACATAGCAAAATTTGAATATCAACCATCGATCAACTAGGCGAGTACCGCAATATCAATGAAGTATGCATAAGTTAAGACATAGTATGCCTTCTGAAATGCGTGCTCTACCAAGTAGTACTAGCATTCATCTAAACATTTGGAACCGTCCATGTTGTCTAAGAATGCATGACCTTCCCTCCAAAGCTGAACCACAAACTTGCACATGAAAATCTCAATCCTACACAACGTGCCGCATCTATCATGCTATTATATGAAAATACGAGAACCACATTATCGACCCTGAGTCACAAGAAGATTACATACTCAAATAGCTATATACCTTCCACCTGATCCTATTCAGGAGAAAATCACAACACACAACAAACTCGCTATGCCTGTAGAAAATATCCATTCCAAGCCATGGTAGATATCATCGAGAACACTTCAAAATCCATTTGCACATAACCAAGCTATCAACATTGAATTACTCTAACTCGGCCAAGTCACGCAGGTAGCCAAAACTCATGAATATTGCCACAACACTGGTAAAGCCTCACCAGATCATAAGAAAAAAAGAACCGACCTTCCCATCACCATGCCAATCTAAACCACTACCAAGCTGATCTATTTCTTCGAGTTCCGTCCGAACAACCTTCAAATTAACACTTCTCCTTGCCATAAAACCACGATCCATAACCAAAGCTCACCACAAGAGATCCTAGCATGAAACCAAGCCATTGTAAAGTCAATAAGCTATTGTATTCCCTTTTAAGCACTCAAAATACCACATCCGAGATACCCACTCTGAAGAGACTTCACGTGAATTTAAAGTTGTTCCTTTTACCTTTCTGATACTAAAATGTAGGATCAATAATGATATAGGAATACCACGAGTCTCGACACCATCCAATGCAAATTTCATATCACAGCCTTTTATAATTCTCAAAATTCCTCAAATGCCACATATGAATCTTGAATCCATTAGAACCTCCTCGAGGGTCCTCTACCCTATCCAATATCAAATGATCAGCCCAAATGAGCCAAATGACCTGTGCTCTATTAGCACACTAGCACCCAAAGAAGTAATCCACACCTCTAAGCAACCGAGTGAATCCTTTTTTTAGTACATTACATCCATCACGAACAACAAACCCAAACCATTCCAAGACCTCCGTATATCCATAAGGTGTAATGCATCATGCATCCAGAAATTTCCTTACTTAAGTCATCCTCAAAACCAACCTCTGCAAGTCATAACCGATCCATAAGTATTCCTCCAACCGAAACCAATACAACACATAATTATGCAATCAAATTGTCGATAGCAGACTCCCACACTTGACTCATAGTCATAGAACAAAGCATCTGTTAACTCATAATACCCATACTCTATTACTTCCATAATACCACACTGAGGTTCAACTAAATCTATCATTGGCTCATGCTACACAAACCATAAAATGCCTCAAATCATCTGCTAAGATCGTATCATGACAGTCAGGTCAACTTTCTCAATCGACCTAAACTCAAATCGCAACACATATAACCCACTGGTAGAAAGAAACTCTCCACATAATATCACAAGAATCGCATATCCGTAGACCACCTCACAAGAGATAACTTACCTGCTTAGCCTCAAATTAAAATTTCACTACGTCCTACCATGGTCACAACCATCATGCAATCACTTAACCTTCCCGAATCTAAGCTCATCAACAAGACATAAGAATCTACTGCGTCCCATAAATAGACAACAGGAAAGATCCCTAAACACAATCATAACCCGAGGTTGTACAATACAGAAAGACAGAAAGCAAGCATCCAATAGTCCTTTTCACATCCCAAGCAACCCTTCTTGTCATATCAAGCCATCTGATCACATCACGTAATCACCTCACATTTATCATATATCTATACAACCACTCACCAAGCCATAAATCCTACTTCTAGGAACACTACCGGACGTATGGGTCCAAAATCACACACTCACACAACCAAAACCACTGAGCTCAAGCTACGGTCTGAACCTAGCCTCTAGTTCTCTATATTGACCCATCACCCAAATGCAAAAAACACATCTCGCACCTCATCCATGGAATCACAAGTCGTCGATGCACAACTGATACTGGGCGCTCACACACGCACACGAGTGAGTGGAAGGAATTCAAAGAGATACGCTTCAATCTGAATCAATGCCGCATAATGAGGAATGAAAGATGGGAAGTTTATCTTAAATGCCCTGTAACCTCTCAAAAATAGGTATGGACGTCATCATACCGATTCGCAAGACTCTACTAGACATTTGCTCATGACTCGTAGAACCTATGAACCTAGAGCTCTGATACTAACTTGTCATGAACCAAAACCCACTAGTCGTGATGGAACCTAACCCAACCCGCTAGGTAAGCCAACTAACAGTCAACATATTCCAAATGCGATTAATGAGAAATAAATGATGAAATAACTGAATTTTTACACAATAACCCGAGAACAGGTAGTACAAATCATGAGCCATTAAGACTTTCGATTTACAAAGTTGTTATGAAATAATATTTACAACATCTATTTGAAATATACATAAACAGAACTCATATCTAAACTACCAAGAACAAGTGGTAGCTATGTCCGGAAGTCAGGTACGTCTTCAACATCAGCTCCCGCCATAATTAGCAGCATCAACTCCAAGATCTACACGCAAGGTGCAGAAATATAGTATGAGTACAACCGACCCTATGTGCTCAATAAGTAAGAAACCTAACCTTAGGTTAAAGTAGTGACGAGCTTAAAAAAACGGTCAGAGTTCAACACCAATAGCAGAAAATAACTTGTAATAATATAATGAAAGCAGTAAATGTAATAACTCAAAAGATCATGCTCAACTCGTTCACAGTGACAGAGGAATAGACATGCTTTTCAGGTATAACAATAAAATCCAAATCTTTCACTAAAATTACCAAAATATGAGGGTATATCAGAAAAACTATGATTTTTCTCAAACTTTCAATAACAGATAAGATTTTTCATTTTCAGATAACATGAGGAAAGTACATCGCTATGCTTACATGTCAATATGCATGTTAAGTCATCAATTATCCTATACCGTCTAGCATGAGAAATGTACATTTCAATGCCTACATGTTAAATGTACATGTCATATCATAAATGTCACAAGACAGTATAGCATGAGAAAAATGTATCTCTATGCCTACATACCAAGTATGCATGTCAAATGTAATGCATCATAGTGATAATCCCAGGTACTCTCACTCTTAGAGTACTTAATCTGCCTGTCTCAGTGTAACGACTCGGCCGGTCGTTTTGAGAGTTATAGTCCCGAACCCGTGTTTACTTCTTTCCCCATATCTTTTTCTTCTTATGTGACTTGCCGGGAGGCTTTGCTTGTGTTTTCGTAGTGTTTTGAGACACTTAGTCCCTAAACGAAAGCTTAAGTTCTAAGATTTTGACTGTAATTGGAACTGTGTGAAGACCACTTTGGAATAGAGTTTCGTCGGTTCCGTTAGCTTAGTTGGGTGATTTTGGACTTAGAAGCGTGTCCGGATTGTGAATTGGAGGTCCGTAGCTGATTTAGGCTTGAATTGTCGAAAGTCGAACTTTTGGAGATTTTGACTGGTAGTGGACTTTTTGATATCCGGGTCGGATTCCAATTTCGGAAGTTAGAGTAGGTCCGTAAGGATGAATATGACTTGCGTGAAAAATTTGACATCAATCGGACGTGGGATGATAGGTTTCGGCATCGGGTTTAGAAGTTTGAAGTTTCAAGTTCATTAAGTTTGATTTAGAGGGTGATTCGTGTTTTTAGCGTTGTTTGATGTGATTCGAGGGCTCGACTAAGTTCATATGGTGTTTTTGCACCTGCGGCGGGGAGACCACAGGTGCGGGATCGCACGTGCGGAAGGAGGAGTGCAAGTGCAGTTTGGTCAAGCTTGGTCTGTGAGCGCAGCTGCGAAATGGGAGCCGCATCTGCGCATCCGTAGATGCGAAGGATTGACCGCATGAGCGAAAAGGGGCGGCCTGGGCAGATTCCCAGGTGCGGAAGGTCATCCGCATAAGCGGGCCCGCAAGTGCGTGCCCTGGTCCGCAGAAGCAGATCTTTGGACCTTAATCCATCTTCGCACCTGCAATGGAAATTCTTCAGGTGCGGTGTCACAGGTGCGACTGGTAGACTGTAGATGCGGAATGGCTAGGTAGAAAATGTCAATTTCGACGGTTTGATCTCATTTTCATTTTGGGTACTTGAGAGCTCGGATTGAGGTGATAATTCAAGGATGTTTCAGAGAGAACTTTGGGGTAATGATTCTTAACTCGTTTATGGTTATATTCCACTAATCTATAGTTGATTCTTAACTTTGAGGAATTTGGTTAAGAAATTTGGGAAAGATGGGAGAAGTTCTTCAACTAAGTTTTTGAGTTTTGATTGGGATTTTGATATCGGATTTGGACAATTTTGGTACGAATGAACTTGTGAGTGAATGGGTGTTCATATTTTGTGATTTTTATCCCATTCCGAGATGTGGGCCCGAGGAGGCTTTTTGGGGCGATTTTCTAATTTCTTGCTTTAGCTTTGATTTCATTAATTAGATTAGTTTCTTATTGTTGTATTTATGGTATGTAATTGATTTTGGATAGATTTGAGCTATTCGAAGTCAGATATTCATGGAAAATGCATTATTACTGATTGATTGATCGGGGTTCGAGGTAAGTGGCTTGCCTCTTGTGTGGGGAAAATCCCCTTGGGATTTGGTATTGTTGTGATATGTGAGCGTCGTGTGATATTTTACTGAGTAGCAACCTGTTTTTCCTTTAATTTGAGTTATACCGTTTAAATGAGTATTAGTCTATTTTCATTCTTAATTGAGCTATTCCAATATGTATAGTTATCATGTTAACTCAAATATCACATGTCTACATGCTTTAACTGCTTATTTGAACTCTGTGAAGCATGCCTAGTTGATTTACTGCTTTTTCCTTGTTCTTTATCAGTATAACTGTAGAAGTCTTGTTGTTAACTGTTTTATTTGTCGGTTTAAGTTGCATGTTTACTTTTGAGTCTACGAGGCAGTTCCTCGGGAGTTCTCCCTGTACATTTACTTTTGAGACTACGAGGTGGTTCCTCGGGAGTTCTCCCTGCACATTCACTTTTGAGACTACGAGGCGGTACCTCAGGAATGGCTAGGTAGAAAATGTCAATTTCGACGGTTTGATCTCATTTTCATTTTGGGTACTTGAGAGCTCGGATTGAGGTGATAATTCAAGGATGTTTCAGAGAGAACTTTGGGGTAATGATTCTTAACTCGTTTATGGTTATATTCCACTAATCTATAGTTGATTCTTAACTTTGAGGAATTTGGTTAAGAAATTTGGGAAAGATGGGAGAAGTTCTTCAACTAAGTTTTTGAGTTTTGATTGGGATTTTGATATCGGATTTGGACAATTTTGGTACGAATGAACTTGTGAGTGAATGGGTGTTCATATTTTGTGATTTTTATCCCATTCCGAGATGTGGGCCCGAGGAGGCTTTTTGGGGCGATTTTCTAATTTCTTGCTTTAGCTTTGATTTCATTAATTAGATTAGTTTCTTATTGTTGTATTTATGGTATGTAATTGATTTTGGATAGATTTGAGCTATTCGAAGTCAGATATTCATGGAAAATGCATTATTACTGATTGATTGATCGGGGTTCGAGGTAAGTGGCTTGCCTCTTGTGTGGGGAAAATCCCCTTGGGATTTGGTATTGTTGTGATATGTGAGCGTCGTGTGATATTTTACTGAGTAGCAACCTGTTTTTCCTTTAATTTGAGTTATACCGTTTAAATGAGTATTAGTCTATTTTCATTCTTAATTGAGCTATTCCAATATGTATAGTTATCATGTTAACTCAAATATCACATGTCTACATGCTTTAACTGCTTATTTGAACTCTGTGAAGCATGCCTAGTTGATTTACTGCTTTTTCCTTGTTCTTTATCAGTATAACTGTAGAAGTCTTGTTGTTAACTGTTTTATTTGTCGGTTTAAGTTGCATGTTTACTTTTGAGTCTACGAGGCAGTTCCTCGGGAGTTCTCCCTGTACATTTACTTTTGAGACTACGAGGTGGTTCCTCGGGAGTTCTCCCTGTACATTTACTTTTGAGACTACGAGGTGGTTCCTCGGGAGTTCTCCCTGCACATTCACTTTTGAGACTACGAGGCGGTACCTCAGGAGTTCTCCCTATATATTTACTTTTCAGAAAACGAGGCGGTACCTCGGAAGTTCTCCCTGTATATTTACTTTTCAGACTACGAGGCGGTACCTCGGGAGTTCTCCTTGTATATTTACTTTTGAGACTACGAGGCGGTACCTCGGGAGTTCTCCTTGTATATTTACTTTTGAGACTACGAGGCGGTACCTCGGGAGTTTTCCATGTATATTTACTATTGAGACTTTGAGGCGGTACCTCGGTAGTTCTCTCTGTATATTTATTTTGGGACTACGAGATAGTATCTCGGGAAATCCCCTGCTGTTTAGCCATGCGTGTTGTACCGTTGCTTTGCTGTGTTTCCTTTTGTTAAATTCTAGTCTCTTATTATGCTGTATAATCTCCTACTTTATTTATTATATACCAGTGGGCCTAACCTGACCTCGTCACTACTCGACCAAGGTTAGGCTTGGCACTTACTGGGTACCATTGTGGTGTACTCATGCTAGTCTTCTGCACATGTTTTATGTGCAGATCCAGGTATTTCTTATCAGCCCCGCAATTAGCTGAGAGTGTTTGCTGCTGTACGAAGACTTCAAGGTACATCTGCCGCGTCCGCAGACTCGGAGTCCCCTTTTATTCTCCCCTATGTCAATTACCTTATGTACTTCTTTTATTAGATTCTGGTGTATAGAGATACTAGTTTACTAGCCAATTTATTAGAGTCACAAGCCGGTTTATTAGAGTCTCGCGGATCGGTATGGAGACATCTATACTTATCTTCTAGAGGCTATGGAACTGTTAGGAAAAAATATTTTCACTTTTTTTATTCTTTGTCGTGCGAAAACAATTGTTGACTTCAAAATTCTAAACTTCTGTATTCTATTCTCTCATAGATGGTGAGGAAACGTACAGGTAGATCTGATAACCAGGCACCCATGCCCCCTGCTAGAGCCGCGAGAGGTCAGGGTCGGGGCCGGGGTAGAGGCCGAGGACGTCTACGTGGTCCATCTAGAGCACCCGCACGAGCTGCCACAGAGGAGCCCCCAGTAGCTCCAGCCGGAGGGCAGACACCTGAGATACTTGTTGCTGCACCAGCCCTCCAAGAGACTCTAGCCTAGTTTCTGAGCATGTTCAGCACCTTAGCTTAGGCTAGATTCATTCCACTTGATCCTGCCATATCTCAGGCAGGGGCCGCCGGTACTCCAGAGCAGCAGGTTCAGGTCTACCAAGTTCCAGAGATTTTTTCGATGCAGCCGGTAGCTCCAGCTCAGCTCAAGCTTAGGGCAGCAGTTTTTGAGACGGAGCAGCTCAGACTTGAGAGGTACAAGAAGTACCACCCTCCTACCTTCAGTGGATTAGCATCAGAGGATGTCCAGGGTTTTCTGGAGGAGTGTCACCATATTCTCCATACTATGGGTGTAGCGGAGTCGAGTGGGGTTTCCTTTACTACTTTCTTGCTTAGGGGAGCAGCCTATCAGTGGTGGCATGCTTATGAGTTGAGTAGTCCAGCTGAGGCGGCTTCACTTACATGGACTCAGTTCTCAGACATATTTTTTAGAGAGTATGTCCCTCAGAGCCTCAGGGACGCATGGCGCACGGAGTTTGAGCAGTTGCGCTAGGGTGCTATGACTGTATCAGAGTATGTAGTTCGCTTAAGTGATTTGGCCTGACATGCACCAGCCTTGGTTACCATAGTCCGAGAGAGGGCGGTTTATTGAGTGACTCCACCCCAGTATCAGGCTTAGCATGGCCCGGGAGTTGGAGATGGATATTTCTTACCAGCAGGTTGTGCGTATTGCTAGGAGATTAGAGAGTATGCTTGCTAGGGAGAGAGAGGAGAGGGAGTCCAAGAGGTCTCGAGAGTATGGCACTTATAGTAGTACTCGTGCCCCAGCTGCAGTTCGCCATGGTAGGGGCTATGGGAGTCACCCTGTTCATTTAGCTCTTCCAACAGCCAGTGGTATTCCGGTCCCTTCTAGGCCCCAGGAGCCTTATTATGCACCGCCAGTGTCTAGTGTGCCTCCTGCACGGCGTGCTTTTAGCGCTCAGTCCAACAGATTTGGCCCGAGACACTCACATCAGCCACGCCCTCCGAGGGCTTGTTTTGAGTGCGGCGACACCTGCCATATGGTGAGGGATTACCCCAGACTTAGGAGGGTGCACCTCCACAGACTTCTCAGCCACTGCGTGCTCCACCGGGTCCTCAGGCTATGATTCCAGCACCAGCTACCGCCCCA
>AWOL01S0142041.1:30061-47224 GCA_000715115.1 Nicotiana otophora
AGGTATTATGCTCTTTCGGCTCGTACAGAGGCAGTTGATTCTGAATCTGTCATTACAGGTATTGTTCCAGTCTATCATAGAGATGCGTCGGTCTTATTTGACCCAGGCTCTACATATTCCTATGTGTCCTCTTATTTTGCCCTGTATTTGGGCGTATCTTGGGATTCCTTGAGTTCTCCTATTTATGTGTCTACTCTTGTGGGAGATTCTCTTGTTGTGGACCGCATGATGTTTGATTGCTCTTAGTGGTTTTGAGACCAGAGCTGATTTATTATTGCTCTGTATGGTAGACTTTGATGTTATCTTGGGCATGGACTAGTTGTCGCCACATTATGCTATTCTTGATTATCACGCTAAGACCGTAACGCTGGCTATGATAGGATTACCGCGATTAGAGTGGAGAGGTACCTTAGAGTATACTCCTAACAGAGTTATTTCATTTCTTAAAGCTCAACAAATGGTTGAGAAGGGGTGTGACACATATCTAGCTTATGTGAAAGATATCAGTATTGATGCCCCTACAGTTGAGTAAGTCCCAATAGTGAGGGACTTTCTAGATGTGTTTCCAGCTGATCTTCCGGGCATGCCGCCCTACAGAGATATTGATTTTGGCATTGATTTATTGTCGGGCACTCAGCCCATCTCTATTCCTCCATATCGTATGGCTCCTCCTGAGTTGAAGGAATTGAAAGAGCAGTTACAGGAGTTTCTTGATAAGGGCTTCATTCGGCCCAGTGTGTCACCTTGGAGTGCTCCGATCTTATTTGTGAAGAAAAAGGATGGTTCTATGCATATGTGCATTGATTATCGCCAGCTGAACAAAGTTACAGTGAAGAACAGGTATCCATTGCCTAGTATTGATGGCTTATTTGATAAGTTATAGGGTGCCAGAGTGTTTTTCAAGATTGACTTATGTTCAGGCTATCATCAGTTGAAGATTCGGGAGCCAGATATCCCGAAGACTGCTTTTAGGACTCGGTATGGTTAGTACGAGTTCCTTGTGATGTCCTTTGGGCTAACCAATACCCCAACAACTTTTATGCACTTGATACACAGTGTGTTCCAGACCTATCTTGACTCATCCATCATTGTGTTTATTGACGACATTCTGGTGTACTCTCGGACTCGGGAGGATCATGAGCAGCACCTGAGGACTGTGCTTCAGACCTTGAGAGAAAAGAAGTTATATGAAAAATTTTCAAAGTGTGAGTTTTAAATAGACCAAGTGGCTTTCTTGGGTCATGTAGTATCGAGTGATGGGATCAAGGTGGATTCGAAGAAGGTGGAAGCAGTGCAAAGTTGGCCTAGACCATCATCAGCTACGAAGATCCGTAGTTTTCTTGGTTTGATGGGGTATTACCGTCATTTTGTTGAGGGATTCTCATCTATCGCAGCACCTATGACCAGGTTGACCTAGAAGGGTGCTCCGTTCAGGTAGACAGAGGAGTGTGAGGAGAGCTTTCAGAAGCTCAAGACAACTTTGATTACAGCCCCAGTATTGGTATTGCCTACAGGTTCGGGGTAGTACTTGTTATCCATTTTTTAAAATGTAGATACACTTTACAAATATCTTCTCTGATTTTATTTCATTATCTTCATTGGCCCCCGGAAATATCAACTAAAAACTGGTTGCAACGTCAGCAAATAAGCTAGAGAGACATGGACTATAATGGCGATTATATGTATACGACTCAATAAGCTTAGAACTTGTCAACAGAACACATGCAATAGCAACTTAATGATGAAATTAATGATGGACACTCAGTGTTCACATACCCTGGTGTTTTCCCTTGCAGGAATAGCAACGATCTTTGTTTGTGTTGTATTATACATCATTTTCTCAGAGATATCCAAACAAATCGTATCCACTATTTGGTTACACATTATCATTGATTAAGAACAGACACAGGGCGCCTATGCTATGGACAGCAGAAATGCTACAAATAACACCAACCATCAGTCTTTCAGTTCCCTTTGGTCGAAACCTTATATTAACAACAATTCCAACGTTAAGCATATCCTCAAGACTCACTTCAACGTCTACAATAAAGATTCCATTCTGCGGTCTTGTTTCCTGGAACTGTTAGGAAACGGTCTGTTCCTTGTGGATGGCACCAAATGGAAAATTCAAAGACAACTCTATAGCTACACCTTGAAAGCTGATACATTCCATCAACTAGTCGAGTCTGATACAATGAAAGAGATTTCTGATCGTCTTCTTCCTCTCTTCTCATCGGCCATAGCAACGTCTCACGTTCTTGACCTTCAGGATATTTTTCACAGGCTCAGCTTTGACTTAGTTTGTCAAGAAGCTTTTGGTTATGATCCTCAGTATTTGTTACCATCTCTACCAAAGACACCTTTAATAGACGCTTATAGCACTGCAGTCAGTATCTGTATGAAAAGGTATACTTGCCCTCCCCTTTTATGGAAAGTTAAGCAAGCTGCTAATTTTGGATCCGAAAAGACTCTCCGTCTTGCAATTAATGAACTTCGTGAATTTATCTATCACGACCCAAAACCTACTATAGGCCGTGATGGCGCCCAACGTCGCCGTTGGACAAACCAACGCTGAACTATCACATTAATTGTTCATTTTATTACTTTTGAAATCATAAATTTTATTAAGGAAGGAAATTTACACTTTTAAATCCACGGGACCGTACAAAAGTAGTAGTTTATAAAAGAAATGAAATGTGATAATGATATATAAATCCGTAAGCAACAACTAGCATATCCCAAAACCCGGTATTACAAATGTATGCGCATTTACTAAAAAATAAAATAATAATATAACATCTGTCCGGAATGTAAATAAGACAAGATAAAGTAAATAGTACGATGAAGACTCTGTGGGCTGCGTTGCGTAGCCTGGAATGTCGCTCACCATAAAGTCTCCTCATCAGTTGCGCCTACGCGCCAAGATGACCACCAGATGAAGATGTCAGTTCTTGCATATTTAGTGCAGAAGTGCAGCATGAATACGTAAATCAACGCATACCCAGTAAGTATCTAGCCTAACACCAAAGAAGTAGTGACGAGGGGTCGATATCGACACTTACTAGAGGTCCAATACAGCAATAAAATAAATCATAAGCAGATATGAAGCACACAACAATAATGGGGTAAATCTGTAAGTTACATAATCTCCCAAAAATTCCTTTTAAAGGTATAAATTTTGCAGTCTTGTATTCTACCTCAACAACTCAGATGTATCAAGTGCCAGTATCAAAGGAATACCATATAAAATGCCAAGCATCCGTGGAAGGATAATCTTGTGAGTATTCGACTGCCAGCAATATAACGCACGATTGTGCCGGGGTCGTTCGGCCCGATCCAGAATAATATGTACAATGTCGAGGGTCGAGCGGCACAAACCATAGATGCATCTATCACACTGCCGAGACGTTCGACCCACTCCACAACAAAGGAAGGAATTTATCGAATCACGAGACACGTGCTTACAATACAGTACATGATCACAAAGTGAATATAATCTTTACCGTTTCTCAAATAACTTGCCAGCAACTCAAGATGATAAGGCTCGACATATATATATATATATATATAAAATCTTTAGCCACATATGGACTCTCATCACCTTGTACGTACGTGGCACCCAACACTAGTAACACATAATAATTACATCACCTTGGGGGTAGTTCCCCTCTCACAAGGTTAGATATGAGACTTACCTTGCTCCGAAGTTCCATAACCGGCTCCAACGCCTCTCTAACACCTCAACTCAAAGCCAAACGTCCCGAAACTAGTCAAACAACGAGTAAACCAATCAAAATATACTCCAATGCTTACAATTTAACAATTTATAATGATTTCCAACTCCGCTCGAAAAGTCAATAAAGTCAACCCTCAGCCCCACGCGCCCGAATTCCGAATATTTTCGAAGATAAACTTTACCCATAACACCATGAACTCAAATATACAATTTATTCCTAATCCATTTCCAAAATCATGGTGAAAATCCAAAATTAT
Organism: Nicotiana otophora; assembly: GCA_000715115.1. Lineage (NCBI taxonomy): Eukaryota > Viridiplantae > Streptophyta > Magnoliopsida > Solanales > Solanaceae > Nicotiana > Nicotiana otophora. The sequence continues at coordinate 34,055 of AWOL01S0142041.1, forward strand.
CAATTCTAGGTCTTCCTATTAAAATCCCATAATTATTTTCATGTAACAATACGTATATAATTCAAGTATTTAACTTGTAATAGGTGGGAATCACTTACCTCGTAGTTGATGATGAAAATGGTGCTCCAAAATCGCTCCCAAAGTTGGCTTCCATGAAGAAATGGAGTGAAAATGAGCCAAAACCCGATTTGGCCAACATATATAATTCTGCCCAGGCGATCTTCGCACCTGCAAAGCAAATGGCCGCTTCTGCGGAAAGCACTGGAGCCGTCCCCCTCGCACCTGCGGGCAAGGAGCCATACCTACGCCATCGCAGGTGCAAGAATTGACCTTCGCTTCTGCGATCCATTGCCTCTTCTGCGGAGAGAGCCCGCCTCGACGAAGTCGCTCCTGTGACCAAATATTCCGCACCTGCGACGCTCGCCTCGCTGGCCCCTGTCCGTTTCTGCTATGACACCACCGCTTCTGCATGTCCACACCTGCGGCCAAACCCACCACAAGTGCGATGACACCAGAACTTCAGCAGTTCCAGCAATCACCTAAATCCAACATTGATCCAATTTCAATCCGATTCAAACCCGGGTCCCCCGAGACCCCGTCCAAGCACACCAACATATCCCAAAACACGATACGAACTTGGTCGAAGCGTCAAATCACGTCTAACAACAACAGAATCACGAATCGACAGCCAAAATCTTTCTTTCAACTTTCCAACCTTCAACTTCGCCGAACGCGTCCGAATAATACTTAAACATCCCGGTATGATGCCAACCTTTATGTGCAAGTCACAAATCATGATACGAAGCTATTCCAAGGCTCGAAACTCCAAACCAACATCAATAACACCAAAATTTATTTCAAATCAATCTTAAGAAATTCTTAAACTTCCAAAATGCCAACCTTCCATAATAGACGTCGAAATGCTCCCAGACCACCCGATACTCAACCCAAACATCGCCAAAGTCAGAAATTATCATACAAACCTATTGGATCCTTCAAATCCCGATTCCGAGGTCGTTTACTCAAAAGTCAAACCTTAGTCAACTCTTCCAACCTAAAGCTTCCGAATTTAGAAGTTTCCTTCCGAAACCACTCCGAACTTCCTGAAATTCAGTTTCGACCACGCCTATAAGTCATAAAAAATTAAGTGAAGCTATTCGAGGCCTCAAATCGCCGAACGACGTGCTAGAGCTTGAAACGACCGGTCGGGTCGTTATATTTTCCCCTACTTAAACATACGTTCGTCCTCGAACATGCTAAGAACTGCTCCGGATTTGTCCTAAAATCACTGTTCAACTTCTTGTGAACCTACTCGTGCCACCACAACCTAGTTGAGCACATTAGCTCGAGCGAGACTGAAGATACTCCCTTTTATTTAGTCAATAAGTCTTAAAACCAAATTCCAACCTCTGAATTTCTCTACAAGACATGATTCAACCCTACGAACACCGTATCAATCACTACACATTGTACCAAAACATAATCATGCACCTTTGCTGAAATCACACCATGCACCGCATAATTCACATGCCCATAATAATATCCTACGACCGCAATAGCTAAAATTTTACGAATTCGATTCCCACAATATGCCTCATAGTAGATGTAATCCCTATTCCAACTCCCGAAATACCGCCATGACGAACGATATGTGTAGAAACTCATAACCACCTTCCAAAACAATAAATCATGGGATTTCTTGTCATGACCTGGAATTTCCACCTACGGGGCCGTGATGACGCCTAACATTTCACTTGCTAGGCAAGCCAACGTTAGAGAATCATTAAGCCACTTCTTATACATTTCAGTAAATAACAACAAATAAGCTAAAACGAGTTTAAAAATGAGTGCGAAAATATCTACTACTACTACTCGGATCTGGAGTCACAATTCACGAACTTCTAAGATTTTTCTACAAGTAACTGTCTGAAAGAAATACAACTATTTTTGAAAAGAAATAAACAGTAAAATACAATGTCTAGAAGGGGACTCCAGGGTCTGCGAATGCCGACAGATCTACCTTGGGTCTCCTGTCGGATGAATCCAGTAGCTAACCTCACGATCAGCTCGGACCAGCACCAAAATTTGTACAGGAAGTACAGAGTGTAGTATCAGTACAACCGACCCCATGTACTGGTAAGTGCCGAGCCTAACCTCGACAAAGTAGTGACGAGGCTAAGGCGGGTCACTCACACTACAACCTGTACGCAGTATATATAATAAAAGCATAATAGGAAATGCAGCATAGAAGAAAGCAGTAAATTGCAAGGAATACAACAAATCCCGGAGATATAACAACAGTGTTCAGAAATTACCAATCCTAAAGTGCAAAAGAGAATACCGTAAGGCTAACACAGCTCAGGGAAACATAAACACATAGGTTGTTGCGGCGCGCAACCCGATCCCACCGTATCATAATAACACAATCATAGTTCACCCTTATTCCACCAAACAATCCACCCTTATTACACCTGTTGTGGCATGCAACCCGTTCCCACCGTATCACAATAACACAGTCATAGTTCACCCTTATTCCACCAAACAATCCTCCCTTATTACACCTATTGTGGCGTGCAACCCGTTCCCACCGTACAGTATAAATTCACCCTTATTCCACCTTAATATATCACTCTTATTTCTCCTGTTGTGGCGTGCAACCCGATCCCACCATATCAATATTAATTACTCAGTATATATAGAAATTTCACAATTTAAATCACAGAAACTCTTCATAATACTTAAACTCCAATCCGAAGCAAATAGGAAACTTGTACACCATGAAAATCCACATAAATAATACTACATAGCGAGACCAATTCAGGACCTCCTACAATAGAAAGGTACCGGTAAACTAGCTTAAGCAAATAATAGGAGATAATGAAACTATAGAAGAACTAATATCATTAACTAGAGGAAACAATGTCTGACACGTAGCAATTAGGCATGGGAACACAAGTACAGTACGTAACAATTAAGACAGGGAAAGAGACAATATGAGAAAAATGGGAGAAATAGGGAAAACAGATAAATTGGCGGCCCATAAATACTTGTCACCTCACATATACACCGCTCACATGAATTTTACATAGCAAATAGTCCAAGGGTTCCTAATTCCCTCAAGTCAAGGTTAGACACAATACTTACCTCCCTCCAAAGACCACTCAAAGCTCAACCACAACTTTGTCTTTCAAACAAGCCTCCGAACAAACAATATCTAGCAAATTACCAACCAAAAAATTCTAAATAAGCCTTAGGAATCACCAACGATTGCAAAAGATTCAATTTAGGTCATTATTGAAAAAATCAACAAAAGTCAACTCCCGAACCTCTTGGTCCAAATCCAAAATTCGGACCAAAACCCGATTATCCATTCACCCTCGAGCCCGGTTACGTAATTGGTTTTGGAATCCGACCCCAATTTAAGGTCTAAATCTCAATTTCTCAAAAATCCCTAACTCTACCCAAACCCCCAAATTTCCACCATGAAAACACTAGATTTTAGGTTAAAACATTGTGAAATGTAATGTAAGATTAAAAGAAAATGGGTTAGAATCACTTACCAATGATTTGGGGAAGAAAGAGTCTTGGAAAAATCGCCCCTAGGGTTTTCTTGTTTTGAAAATTTGAAGAATGAGTGAAAATCCCATTTTTTCTAACTATTTGGTCAGTTGCAGGTATTGCATTTGTGACCTGGGGTTTGCAAATGCGAACCCCGCAAATGCTAACAAGCCTTCGCAAATGCGAAGAATGGCTATGTCTGTTGCCTTCGCAAATGCGAACCAGTGTTCGCAAATGCAGACTGCCAGGATCGCAAATGCAATCAAAACTTTGCAAATGCGAAGGTCTTCCCCCCCCCCNAGTTATAATAAGCTAAGTCTTAGTTTCTAACATTTAATACTATGTTCTTAGTATATAGGAGCCAAGTAAGGCATGAAGCAAGAAGGTCACGTGATTCTACAAGACACAATTTATAACATAATTTACCTCCGAGCATGGTTAACTCTGGCACATACATATATGCTCGTCACCTCATATATGTATCACCCCCGCATGTAGCAAACAATGTCAAATAGTAGGAAACATTCTCTAAACAAAGTTAGGCAAGACACTTACCTCGCTCCAAAAGTCCACTCAAAGCTAAATCACGTCTTTGCCTCTCAAACAAGCCTCCGAACCAATAGAATCTAGCAAATTACCAATCAAACGATTCAAATTAAGCCTTAGCAACTACCCACGATTGCAAAAGATTCAATTTAGGTAATTATTGAAAAAGTCAACTCCCGGGCTTGCTTGGTCCAAACCCAAAATTCGGACCAAAACCCGAGTACCCGTTTACCCCCGAGCCCGATTATGTAATTTATTTTGAAATCCGACCTCAATTTGAGGTCTAAATCCCAATTTTACAAACCCCAATTCACACCATGAAAATACTAGATTTTAGGTTGAAAACTTATGAAATGTAATGAAAGATCAAAAGGAAATAGGTTAGAATCACTTACCAATGGATTGTGGGAGAAGAGTTCTTTGGAAAGTCGCCTCTAGGATTCTTGAGTTTAAATATTTGAAGAATGAACCAAAAATCCCGTTTAAATCAAGTTTGGATCAGTTGCAGGTATCGCATTTGCGACCTGGGGTTCGCAAATGCGAGCCCCGCAAATGCAACAATTTCTTCACAAATATGAAACTGCCCTAGGCCTACTGTCATCACAAATGCGAACAAGTGTTCGCAAATGCGGATAAGAGAGGATCGTAAATGCGACCAAAACTTCGCAAATGTGAAAGTCCACCCCCCAGCCCACTGCTCGCAAATGCGAGGCTCGCATTTGCGAGCCAGACCTTGCAAATGCAAAGTCTGCAGATCAGTTGCAGCAACTGCTATGTTTTCTAAGTTCAAAACACTCAGTAGCCTATCCGAAACTCACCCGAGCCCTCGAGGCTCCAAACCAAACATGCCAACAAGTCGTAAAACATCATACGAACTTGCTTGCATGATCAAATCGCGAAAATAAAACTTAGAACTATGAATCGAACACCAAATTAAAGGAAATTTTCAAGAAGACTTTAAAACTTCTATTTTCACAACCGAACGTCCGAATCACATCAAATCAACTCTGTTTCTCACCAAATTCGACAGACAAGCCATAAATATTATAGTGGACTTGTACCGGGCTTCGAAAACAAAATACGGATCTGGTATCGGTAAATCCAAACATCAGTTAATTCTGAAAAACTATTAAACTTTCAGATTTTCATTTTTCAATACAGACCCACCGGAACCGTCAAAACACAGATCCGGGTCAGTTTACTCAAAACGTTGATCGAAGTCAACTCAAATTAGTTTTTAAGGAAATATTCTTATTTTTATCATTTTTTAACATATAAGCCTTCTAGAAGAACACCCAGATTGTACCCAACAACCGAGCCTCCCCCGGCTCGAACCACCCAACTGTCGACCGGATTGTACCGTATAATGCCTCATAGGGAGCCATCTGAATGCTCGACTGGTAGCTGTTGTTGTAGGTGAACTATGTAAGGGGCAAGAACTGATCCCACGATCCCCCGAAATCTATAACACATGCGCAGAGCATGTCCTCCAAGATCTGAATAGTGCGCTCAGACTGTCCGTCTGTCTGAGAATGAAGTTCTTAACTCAACTCCACCTGCGTGCCCAACTCACACTGTTCTGCCCTCCATAAATGCGAGGTGAACTGTGTACCTCGATCAGAAATGATAGATATGGGCACACCGTGAAGGCAAACGATCTCGCGGATATAAATCTTTGCCAACCGCTTTGAAGAATAAGTAATGTCACAGGAATGAAGTGCGCTGACTTGGTCAGCCTGTCCACAATGACCCAAACTATATCGAACTTTCTCTAAGTCCGTGGGAGTCCAACAACGAAGTCCATAGTGATACACTCCCACTTCCACTCAGGAATCTCTATCTGCTGAAGCAAACCACCGGGTATCTGATGCTCATACTTCACTTACTGATAATTCAGGCATTGAGCTACATAAGCAACTATATCCTTCTTCATCTTCCTCCACCAATAATGTTGCCGCAAGTCCTGATACATCTTGGCGGTGCCCGGGTGAATAGAATACCGGGAACTGTGGGCCTCCTCAAGAATCAACTCACGAAGTCCATCCACATGAGGCACACAAACATGACCCTGTATCCTCAAGACTTCATCATCTCCAACAGTAACCTGTTTGGCACCACCGTGCCACACTGTGTCTCTAAGGACCAACAAATGAGGGCCGTCATACTGCCGATCTCTGATACGCTCAAACAAGGAAGACCGAACGACTGTACAAATTAGAACACGGCTGGGCTCTAAAATATCCAACCTCACATACTGGTTTTCCAAAGTCTGAAAATCTGATGCAAGCGGTCTCTCACCAACTGGAATGAATGCAAAGCTGCCCATACACGCTGCCTTTCTACTCAAGGCGTCGGCCACCACATTGGCCTTCCCGAGGTGGTACAAAATAGTGATATCATAGTCTTTCAATAGCTCCAACCAACTCCTCTGCCTCATATTGATATCCTTTTGCTTGAACAAATACTGAAAGCTCCGATGATCCGTGAAGATCTCACACGACACGCAGTAAAGATAGTGCCTCCCAATCTTCAGCGCATGAACAATGGCTACCAACTCTAAGTCATGGACAGGGTAATTCTTTTCATGAACCTTCAACTGTCGTGATGCATATGCAATCACCCTGGCCTCCTGCATCAATATCGCACCAAGCCCAACACGGGACGCATCACAATATACCGTATAAGATCCTGAACCTGTGAGGAACACCAACATTGGCAATGTAGTCAAAGCAGTCTTGAGCTTGTGAAAGATCGCCTCACACTCGTCTGACCATCTGAACGAGGCACCCTTCTGGGTCAACGGGACTGCGATAGATGAAAACCCCTCCACAAATCGATGGTAATAGCCCGCCAAACCCAAGAAACTCCTGATCTCCATAGCTGAAGTGGGTCTAGGTCAGTTCTGAACTGCCTCAATATTCTTAGGATCTACCTGAATGCACTCTGATGATACAATGTGCCCCAAGAAAGCGACTGAATCCAACCAAAACCCGCACTTTGAAAATTTAGCATACAACTGGCTGGCTCTCAGAGTCTGAAGTACAATTCTGAGATGCTACTCATGCTCCTCTCGACTGTGGGAGTAGATCAAGATATCATCAATAAACATGATCACAAATGAGTCCAAATAAGGTTTGAACACTCGGTTCATAAAATCCATGAATGCTGCTAGGGCATTTTCAACCCAAAGGACATCACCAGAAACTTATAATGCACGTACCGAGTCCGGAAAGCTGTCTTAGGGACATCAGATTCTCTAATCCTCAACTGATGGTAGCCAGATCTCAAATCAATCTTCAAAAACACCTTGGCACCCTGAAGCTGATCAAATAAATCATCAATCCTCGGTAATGGATACTTGTTCTTGATGGTGACCTTGTTTAACTGCCGATAATCTATACACATCCTCATCGATCCATCTTTCTTCTTCACAAACAACACAGGTGCACCCCAGGGCGAGACACTAGGTCTAATGAAGCCCTTATCAAGCAAATCTTGCAAATGTTCCTTCAATTCTTTCAACTCTGGCGGGGCCATAAGGTATGGCAGAATGGAAATGGGCTGGGTGCCCGGAGCCAAGTCAATACAGAAATCGATATTCCTGTCGGGTGGCATCCCCGGCAGGTCTGTAAGAAAAGCCTCTAGAAACTCACAAACAACTTGCCCTGAATCCATGGAAGGAACCTCCGTACTAAAATCGCGGACATAAGCCAAATACGCTAGATACACCTTCTCGACCATACACCGAGCCTTCATATAAGAGATAACCCTGCTAGTAGAATGGCCAAAAGTCCCTCTCCACTCTAATCAAGGCAACACCGGCAAGGCTAAGGTCACCGTTTTGGCATGACAATCCAATATAGCATGATAAGGTGATAGCCAATCCATACCTAAAATGACATCAAAATCGACCATATTGAGAAGTAGAAGATCTACACGAGTCTCAAGACTCCCAATAGTGACCACACAAGAACGATAAACACGATCTACTGCAATAGCATCCCCCATAGGTGTGGACACATACACAGGAGCCTCAAAGAAGCATGAGGCACAATCAAATATGAAGCAAAATAGGATGACACATAGGAGTAAGAAGATCCCGGATCAAATAGAACTGAAGCATCTCTACTGCAAACTTAAACAGTACCTGTAATAACAACATTGGATGACTCAACCTCAGGCCTGGCTGGAAAAGCATAGCATCGGGGCTGGGTCCCACCACTTTAAACTACGTCCCTAGGATGGCCTTTAGCTGGCTGGTCTCCACCTATAACGGCCTGATCTCTACCTCTAACAGTCTAGCCTCAACCTCTGGTTGCCTGACCCTTGCCTCTGGCTGGATGAGCAGACGGTGCAGCAATTGGTGCTGGAACCATGGCACGAGAACCCTGATGCTGTGGCGGGATGCCCAATAATCTCGGACAGGTCCTCCTGATATGCCCATAACTACCACACTCGAAATATCCATCCTGATACTGTGGCTATAGAAACTGAGACTGACCTGAACGGGCCGGATGACCACGGTAATAACTCTGAATAGGAGGTGCATTGATAGGAGCTGGTGGTGCACTGTAGGCTGGCTGTCCAGAATAAGGCACATAAGGACCATGACTCCCTGAAGCACTCAATGAAATGGCCTGGGAGGATGGCCCCTACCAAAAGTACCCCTACCTCCAGATGAGGCACCGCTGAACCCACCAGAATGACGAGGTCTCTTGTCAGACCCCTGACCTCCATGTACAAGAACCATCTTGACTCGCTTGGCGACATTGGCAGCCGCCTGAAAAGAAATCTCACTCCCAGTCTCCTTAGCTATCTACAATATGATAGGCTGAGCAAGTCCATCAATAAACCTTCTCACCATCTCTCTCTCTCGGTGGGAAGCAAAAGAAGAGCATGACGGGCCAAATCCACAAAACGGGTCTCATACTGAGTAACAGTCATATTGCCCTGCTGGAGACGCTCGAACTAACAGTGATGCTCCTCTCTCAATGTGATGGGCAAAAACTTCTCTAGGAAGAGTTGAGAGAACTAGTCCCAAGTAAGAGTAGGCGACCCAGCGGGTCTGGTCAACAAATAATTCCTCCACCATTTCATGGCGGAACCAGTCATCTGGAATGCAGCAAAGTCGACCCCATTGGTCTCCACTAGACCTATGTTTTGTAGCACCTCATGACAGCTGTCAAGATACTCCTGGGGATCCACTAACGTAGCACCACAAAAGTGAACTGGGAAGAGCTTAGTAAACCTATCTAATCTCCACAAAGCCTTAGAAGACATAGTTGACCCATCACCGGTCTTTGCCGCAACAATCGGCTGAACTACTCTGACTGGATGAGCGGCTGGAGTCTGATAATGGGGAGCCATCTGCTCCGGAGTGTGAGTAGCAGGAGGCTGGACTCCTCTTTCAGCCTGAGAGATGGCTGGTGCCATGGAAAATGCGCCAGTCTGGGCCACACTCTCCATAAGTCCTACCAAACAGACCAAAGTGTCCTGAAGCACTTGGGTGGCAATGAAACCCTCCGGGACCTGAGCTGGTCCGCCAGGCACAGCCTGGGCTGGAACATCCTAATCAAACACTACCTGAGGCTCCACCGCTGGTGCTGCTGCTCGAGCTCTGGGCTGAGCTCTGCCCCTGCCTCTGGAACGACCTCAGCCTCGACCTCTGCCCCTCGTCTGAGCTGCCACTGAGGGCTCTGGTTGCTGCTCAGCTGAAGATGCGGTACGCGTTCTCGCCATCTCTGAGAGAATAAGAGTAAAAGAGTTCAATCAGTATTGAGGAAACAAAATCACACGACAGAGAAGAATAGAAGTGAAATTTGTTCCTAAACTTCATAGCCTCTGGGAGATAAGTACAGACGTCTTCGTAACGATCCCCCAGACTCTACTAAGCTCGCTCGTGAATTGTGAGACCTAGGAAACCTAGTGCTCAAATACAAACTTGTCACGACCTAGAATTTCCATCGTCGGGGCCGTAATGGTGCCTAATATTTCACTTGCTAGGCAAGCCAACGTTAAAGAATCATTAAGCCACTTCTTATACATTTCAGTAAATAACATCAAATACGCTAAAACGAGAATAAAAATGAGTGCAAAAATATATAATAGCCTCAATATATATATATATATACACACACACACACACACACATACACACACACACTACTACTACCCAGATATGGAGTCACAATTCACGAACTTCTAAGATTTGTCTACAAGTAAATGTCTGAAAGAAATACAACTGTTTTCGAAAGGAAAGAAACAGTAAAATTCAATGGCTAGAAGGGGACTCCAGGGTCTATAAATGCCGGCAGATCTACCTTGGGTCTCCTGTCGGATGAATCAAGTAGCTAACCTCACCATCAGCTCGGACCAGCACCAAAATCTGCAGAGGAAGTGCAGAGTGCAATATCAGTACAACCGACCACATGTGCTGGTAAGTGTCGACCACAGGTCACTCACACTACAACCTGTATGCAGTATATATAATAAAAGCAAAATAGGAAATGCAGTATAGAAGAAAGTAGTAAATTACAAGAAATACAAACCGGAGATATATCAACAATGTTCAGAAATTACCGATCCTAAAGTGCAAAAGAGAATACCGTAAGGCTAACACAGCTTAGGGAAACATAAACACATAGGTTGTTGCGGCACGCAACCCAATCCCACCGTATCACAATAACACAATCATAGTTCAACCTTATTCCACCAAACAATCCACCCTTATTACACCTGTTGCGGCGTACAACCCATTCCCACCGTATCACAATAACACAATCATAGTTCACTCTTATTCTACCAAACAATCCACCCTTATTACACATGTTATGGCGTGCAACCTGTTCCCACCGTACAGTATAAATTCACCCTTATTCCACCTCAATATATCACTCTTATTCCTCTTGTTGCGGCGTGCAACCCGATCCCACCGTATCAATACTAATTACTCAGTATGTATAAAGATTTCACAATTTAAATCACAGAAACTCTTCACAATACTTAAACTCCAAACCGAAGAAAATAGATAACTTGTACACCATGAAAATCCACATAAATAATACTACACAACGAGACCAATTCAGAACCTACAACAGAAAGGTACCGGTAAACCAGCTTAAGCAAATAACAGGAGATAATGAAACTATGGAAGAAATAATATCATTAACCGGAGGAAACAATGTCTGACACGTAGCAATTAGGCATGGGAACACAAGTAGAGTATGTAACAATTAAGACAGGGAAAAAGACAGTATGAGAAAAATGGGAGAAACAGGGAAAACAGATAAATTGGCGGCGCATAAGTACTCGTCACCTCACATATACGCCATTCACATGAATTTCACATAGCAAACAGTCTGAGGGTTCCTAATTCCCTCAAGTCAAGGTTATACACAATGCTTACCTCCCTCTAAAGACCACTCAAAGCTCAATCACAACATTTCCTTTCAAACAAGCCTCCAAACCAATAATATCTAGCAAATTACCAACCAAATGATTCAAAAGAAGCCTTAGGAATCACCCACGATTGCAAAAGATTCAAGTTAGTTCATTATTGAAAAAGTCAACAAAAATCAACTCCCGAACCCGCATTGTCCAATCCCGAAATTCTGACCGAAACCCGATTACACATTCACCCCCGAGCCCGGTTACGTAATTTGTTTCGGAATTTGACCCCAATTTGAGGTCTAATTCCCAATTTCTTTAAAATCCCTAGCTCTACCCAAATCCCCAAATTTCCACCATGAAAACACTAGATTTTAGATTAAAACCTGATGAAATGTAATGAAAGATTGAAAGAAAATGGGTTAGAATCACATACCAATGATTTGGGGAAGAAAGAGTCTTGGAAAAATCGCCCCTAGGGTTTTCTGGTTTTGAAAATTTGAAGAATGAGTGAAAATCCCATTTTTCTAACTATTGGTGAGTTGCAAGTATCGCATTTGCAACATGGGCTTCGCAAATGCGAACCCCACAAATGCGAACAAGCCTTCGCAAATGCGAAGAATGGCTATGTCTGTTGCCTTCGCAAATGCGAACTAGTGTTCGCAAATGCAGACTGCCAGGATTGCAAATGCGATCAAAACTTCACAAATGCGAAGGTCTCCCCCCCAGCCCACTGCTCGCAAATGTGAGGCTCGTATTTGCAAGCTAGACCTCGCAAATGCGAAGTCTGCAGACCAGTTGCAGCAGCTGTTATGTTTTCTAAGTTCAAAATACTTCGCAGCCTATCTGAAACTCACCCGAGCCCTCGGGGCTCCAAACCAAACATGCACACAAGTCCTAAAACATCATACGAACTTGCTCACGTGATTAAATCGCCAAAATAACATCTAGAACTACGAATTGAACACCAAATCAAATGAAATTTTCAAAAAAACTTTAAAACTTCTATTTTCACAACCGAACGTCCGAATCACGTCAAACTAATTCCGTTTCTCACCAAATTTCATAGACAAGTCATAAATATAATAATGGACATGTACCGGGCTCCGGAACGAAAATACGGACCCGGTATCAACAAGACCAAATATCAGTTAATTCTTAAAATCATTAAACTTTTAAACTTTTAACTTTTAATCAAAAAATCATATCTCGAGCTAGGGACCTCGGAATTCGATTCCGGGCCCAAGTCCCAAATTAAGATACGGACCTACCGAGACCGTCAAAATACAAATCCAGGCCCGTTTACTCGAAACGTTGACCGAAGTCAACTCAAATAGTTTTCAAAGCAAAATTTCATATTTTCACAATTTTTAACATAAAAGCTTTCCGGTAACACGCACGGACTGCGCACACAAATCGAGAAAGGCTAAACACATGATATTTATGGCTTCGGGTCACAAAATTAGGTTTTAAAACATGAGATGAGCTATCGGGTCATCACATTATCCACCTCTAAAATATTCGTTCGTCTTCGAACGGACATAGAAAAATACCTGGACTCGTGAAAAGATGTGGATATCTACTTCGCATATCTGACTCGGACTCCCAAGTAGCTGCCTCAATGGGCTGACCTCTCCACTGCACTTGAACTGAAGGATAACTCTTAGACCTCAACTGTCG